>CATIWJ010254074.1:0-11739 GCA_949640765.1 Croton laevigatus | reverse complement strand
TTTTTTTTTTTGGTGCAATAGCCTCCAAATCTTTTTGCACCATGTAAAAGCAGGTCCTGAAAAAGACAAAATAACTCAAACTAAAAGTAGCCATCATATTGTTGAAAAGTAAGCATCTGTTCATATAAACCTCCAAATTAATAAATCTCACATAGGCCCCGGCCAAACAGCCCAAAAAGGAGGGATATTAACTTTTTTTGGTGTAAGCATGAAAAAAAATTATCACTTTAGTGTTAAAACTAAAAAAATTACGAATTTGGTGTGAAATGTCAGATCAGTGCGCCGGTTAGACCAGCGAATCTATCAGTGCGCTACTAAAGAAAGCGCACGTGCCACGTGTCATCACCCCAAGAATTCCCCATGACTCAGTGCGCTATACCAATCAGCGAACAAGCCACGTCTGAAGCACCACCTTGGACACCGGTCTTTGCGCGCCACGTGTCGAGATCCCGTTCTGCGCACCGCGTGAACCAGCGCACTGACCGACTGACCCGACAAACATCTCCCTTTCTGCACGCATCTCTCTTTTCTGCAGGGTCTTGTCTCGTCATGCAGTGGCCGGATTCTGTGCGCCACATGAGGTAGCGCACTGGTCTGACCTGGTCACCACGTGTGCCAGTCTCCCTTCTGTGCGCCATTTTGTCTAGCGCGCTGAGTCCAATATCATATGGTAATGCAAGCATTGCTGCAGTGTGCACTATTTTGTTTTTAGCTCACATGTGATAAGGCAAAATAATTTGAGTGACGATGGGGCCATTCCTTCATTTCTGTTTCTCAAATTCTCAAAATTCCTACGTTCATTAACATTGTGGTTGTACTCTTTCTTAAAATAATATGTGCACCACTTTGTATAGCGCACTGCCCATCACTTTCTTTAGCCAAAACACAAAATCATTAGCCGCACCATCACAAATTCATGAGCCAAATGATTGCCTGGTGTGTGCCTCAGTGCGCTATTTAAAGTTGGACACTGAGGCTGTGCGCCACTTGGACTAGTGCACAGCCTCAGTTTCCTACTTCAAGTGGCGTACAGAGCACAGCACCGGCCACATCAGTATTTTTTACACCAAATCCGTAATTTTTATCAAATCTATCACAAATTTGTAATATTTTAGATTTTAACACTAAATTAGTAATTTTGTATAATTTTTATACCAAAAATGTTAATGTCCCCAAAAAGGAAGTCTTTACTTGCAGCCACCATCACAATATGTATACGTATTGACTTTTTTAAATTCAGGGTGAGTCTAAGCCCATCTTTCACAGACATAAGGTCCGCCACCTTTAAGTTCATTTTTTTGCAGATTGAGAGTTTCGATATTAAGAAGTGGCTATGGCTCTACCGGAAAGCAAAAGTTTGGATTGTTATATACGAGAAGGAAAAGACTTGCTTACACATAGTCATAGTTGAATTGGAAATATTTATAGAAATGTAGTCATGCAGTCATACACACACCGTTTAACCAGTCAACTAATCACCGTGAAATACACTGTTCATCCATTAGTGTTTGAATACTTGAAACATTATAGCACCAAAAGCACATAAGCTTCCGGGTTGCACTACAGCATAACACCCAAAAGAAGTAATAATAATATTTAGCGTTTTGACACATTAAAATATTAAACTTACCTTAAAAGTTATTACTGAACACGGTTTAAATTCAACCTGAAAGTGGAGTTGTTTGATTAGCATTTTGAGTTGTTTTACCAAATGAATCATGCCAAGAAATTCAATGCACAAGTGGGTTTACGATAAGAGGAGATATGGTCCCAGTCTGCCATTAAGTGCTTAAAATCTCATTTTATATATTTTCCAATTATAAGCCCTTGATGGAAGACTTTGACTCAACCCAATATCAACTTAATTAGCTTTTAATTTCAACTTATCCACAAGTCACTTGTGTGTTAAATTTCGTTGCTGAATTGATTCATGTAGAACAAACTAACATAGCATTCAAATTTTGAAAATTGCATAAAATAAAAATTCCACGCTCGTGGGATGCCCCATCTAGCCTAGTCCATCTAGCCTAGTGGTAAAAGTGTGGTGCCTAGCATCCGTAAGCCTTAGGAATGGATCTATTCTAAGATGACTTTGTCCTATACTAAATTTTCCACTTTTTCAAAATTATTAAAAAAAAAATTGTTTCTTTTTGTCATCAACTAATTACAAGCTGATTGTATGCACATTGTAACAAAATTTGTAAACTTATTATAATTATTATAAAATTAAATATAAACTGATCCTAAAAGGATTTTTTTCTACTAAAGATAGAAGATAACATTATGACTAATCGGACACTGACAATAACCATACAGAAAGAGCATTTAGCTCTGAAAACAGACCAAATTAATCCAGAACACAACAATACCAAAAACAACACAGTATCACAGGGGAAAAAAAACAGTTACCCATTTGCCTTTCAAACATCTCAAATACAAAGAAGGGAAGAAAATGCAGATTCATGGTCAGATGAACCCTTCCAAGGGAAGGAAAGACAACAACACAAATTTTAGATCCATTTTCTAAGTTAGAAGCTAATGTATCAAATTGGGTTAGCTTGCCTTCAAGTAAGCAAACGGAAGATATAAAGTGAATGGGCTACCGCCAGCCACAAAATGATCGACGGCAACCCCTAAAGATGAAGATGATGAACAGAAGAGTAACAGGTGGAGAGAAGAAAGAGTGTTTTACAGAGTTTTGCTTTTTCCAATCATAAAAGACTTAGTCAAAACATTTTTTATGTTTTGACATTTTTTGATTCCTGTCTTTTACCCTTTTCGAAAATAATAATTTTCAATGAAAATTACTGTAACACCACCGAAAACTGCATGTTACAAGTCAGTCAAGCAATTTTTCTTATAAATATAAAAACAAAACGTCTTCCATTCTTGGAAATATTTGGCTATGAACTTTTTACTTTTTAAATTGAAGTACTTTATATATTCAAATCATGATGAAATACATCCACAAGAAAATCTGGAGGGAAAGATGAACTATTCCATACAATCAGTCTTAAAAGCAGTTGCTCGAACACAAGAACACATCGGTTCATAATTAGACAAATTTTGGCTTTCATATTCAAATATCCATTTGACTCAATAAGCCAAAACAAACAAGCTTAAAGAACTTGTTACCTAAAGAAAATAAACTCCAACCTACATTAAATTTCAAGGAACAAGCCCTCAACTTATGTTCAGTTTTCACTGAGTGAACTTGTGTACATACATTAATTCAAAGGGAAGAGTATATAGGAAGACCTGGCAAAGTGGCTCCTGCATCAACAATGAAAATATTGCCAGACACGTATTCCGATGAGTCATGGATCAAGTACCGTACAAGCGAAGTTAGGGCCGGATCTGAGGAGCCAAATGTTTGTAAAGGAACAGTTTTCTTAGCAACATTTGTTAGCCAATCTTTCTGCATAAGGCTCTCTGTGATTTCTGATTTGAAGAGTCCAGGTGATATTGAGTTAACTCTGATTTTGTACACTCCCAATTCTAGAGCCATGACCTGAATATGTCAATATATAATATGTGAATATTGACAAGTATGAGAGCTAGCAGGAACTAACAAAAACTTCATTGTTCAGTCCAAATCCACATATACATAAGTTCAAATGAAATATAACATGATGTTACGAAATGAACATAATCAGCCAGTTCTATTGAATTCCACAAAAATCTCTAGCTTATCCGAACATAAACATTTATTGCTAAAATTCAATGCAAATCAAAAGAAATTTACTGGAATTCCACCCAAACATTATTCAAGGACAAACCTAAATTTCTCAAATTTGCAGAACTTCTTTTTACCCCTATCTGAGACTGAACTTCTATGACTTACTGCCATGATGAAATACCACCAACAACAAAAGCAAAAATACCTTCGTCATGGTGTTTAATCCTGCCTTTGAAGAAGCATAAGCAACACCTCCAGGCAACTGGCCCCGATCAAGACCAGCAATGGAAGAAATATTGATAACTGACCCTCCTTGTTTCGCATCTCGCATTCGTATACAAACAAACTTAGACACCAACCACGACCCTGTCAAATTTGTCTTGAAAACATTATTCCACTCCTCCTCAGACAAATCCAACGGAGTCTTCACGTTACCTGAAAACGACAATGCTTGATCATTTTCTCAAATATTGAAAATTTTTTGTCATCCAAACAGAACACAGAATGTTTAGTACCTCTAACGCCAGCACTATTAATCAGAGCATCAATTCTCCCAAAAGCATCCCAAGCCATCTGCACCGACTTCTCAATGGTTGCTCCATCAGCGCATACATCAAGCTCCACTGAAACAGCACGGAGGCCAGCAGAAGGCTTTATAGATGCTGATAGAGGGAGCTGATTAATTTCTTCACATAGAGACTTGAGACGCTCAATGCGGCGAGCAGCAGCAACAATCCGGCAACCTGATTTGGCAAGATCAAGGCAAAAATCTCGTCCGATACCAGAAGAAGCGCCGGTTATCAGAACCACTTTGTTTTGTAGGTCACACCAGGGCTCAAACTGAGTTGGGACCTGGGCTGCC
Source organism: Croton laevigatus (assembly GCA_949640765.1). Classification (NCBI taxonomy): domain Eukaryota; kingdom Viridiplantae; phylum Streptophyta; class Magnoliopsida; order Malpighiales; family Euphorbiaceae; genus Croton; species Croton laevigatus. The sequence goes on along the minus strand of CATIWJ010254074.1, from coordinate 7,198 downwards.
ATTTGATACACTTGTAGTTGAATTGGGGATCCTGTCACAAAACCTGCATACAAAACTATACTTAGAAACTTTGTCATCTAATTACATAAATTGCAGCAAATACCCCAATGGATACTATGGACAACATAAGCTGATGGAATCCAGTACAATTTTAGGGATTCAAACCTCTAATATAAGTTTCAACTTTCGGTCCAGACTTATTTTTACCAAATTCCACCTCAAATGGCTAAGATTTTGAAAGACTTTAGCTTGTTCTAAGCACTAATTACAGACCCAATTTCAAATTCTACAAATTTATAAGATTATCTTGAACAATTTAATTAAGTTTAGTATTTCAGCACCTGAAACTTTAATTAACAAATTCAACAATTTGAGAGCAAAATAAACAGAGGAATCCCAATTATAGACCCACAAAAACAAACAGAGCAATCCCCGTAATAAACCCAAAAAACAAATAAATAAATAATCGGAAGTAGACACAGACTGCCAGAAAAGAAAATGAAAGCATAAAAACTACCTTTGATTGAATTTGCAAGCTTAATCAAGATAGATCATCTGGATGAGAATCGATTAATTCCTGTGCATGAGAATCCATTAAAAGGTCCAGAACTTAGAAAGAAAGATGAGCATGTTAAGAGATTTAATCATGTTTTCAGCGATTAGTGAATGAACATAAGGAAATATTGCAACTTTTACCTGTTTGGTTTCGAGAGGAGGAAAATACAGGTGAGAAAAAACAAAGACTAATAAGTCAAAATAAACACCACCAACAAGACTCTGACTTTGACTTCGACTTCGATTAATGACATTTAAGTACCCTAATTTTAATATATAACAAAAAGGTAACTTAATTTTATTTTTTATAACAATCAAGTATTTTTAGTAGGTTTCCAAATCACCAATAAGTCATAAAAGCCAAAATATAATTTTACATCATTTTCTTCCTTTGGTCATTAATGGTACAAAGACCACAATAAAATTTGCAACAAAAAAATTTTAAACAGAGAACAAAACATATATCAAATCGAATAGCTTGTCACGAGGACTCGGAATATGGCTTTATATTTTATGTTTGATGCATGGTTTGACTAGAAAACTCTAAGAACCGATTGACCAAATTTTGTATTGATAGCTAGAAACAACAACAAAACTTGTCGTCCGGTATCACACTTAAAATATCTGTAAGTTTTCCCCAAAAAAAAATTATCTACACTTGCATTCTATCAAGACACTTAATTTGCACACACTTAAAAATAATTATTTATTAATTTATAATTCTTAATTAAAAATATTCAAAAAAATGAAAAGCAAGAGAGAAGAGAAAACGGATGACAACTTTTTGGACGTATTTTCATCCACTTTCAGTGGTGTGATTGTGACTTTAAGCGCATATTTGGAATCTTGTCATCAAGAGCGACGTTTTATGAAAACTTTTGTTTGTTTCGTTGCCGTTTCTGACGACCAAGGCAAAATTTGGCCAATCGATTTTAACATTTTCGGTCAAACCATGCATCATCCGTAAAAAATAAGGCCATATTCAGATTTCTTGCGATGAGCTCTTTGATTTGGTAAATTTTTTTCTCTGGTCCTTGCCGAAAATGGAATTTAAATTTTTTGATGAAAAATTTCATTTTGGTCCGTATGATCTATTGGTGACTTAAAAACTTCTTAGAAGTACCTGACTGTTATAAAAATTAAAACTAATGTACCTTTTTATTACAAATTAAAGTTAAAAGTACCTAAATGTTACATTATTTAAAATTAAGGTCTGCAATCAAGCCTAATATGTCTGTTGTTTCAAGGAGAAATTCTATTATGTCTTTGCCACCTAATAAAAAATTACCATGTCATAATTATTTTTTTTAATAAAAATAAGGCCTTAAAAAAAAGTAGTCTTAGAAAATGGACTCAACAATTAAAATAATTAGAAAAAGAGCCTTATTATCCAAAAAATCTCAAAAATGATAACTTAGAGGAAAAACGTACACTTGATTAATTTATTTTATAAAAAATGACACTTAGCTAATTTATTTAATAAAAAATAACACAAATAAAAAAAAGGCAGGTACAATTATTGTAAACTTTTTGTAAAATTATTATACTGCTTTTATATAAGCATAAAAATAATCAAGATTTATTGTACAGTTTTTTCACCACTATTGGATATATATTGTACAACTACTGTATTATTGTACAATCATTATAGAACTATTGTACAAGTTTTGAACAACTACTATACAGTGACTGTTTTTTCTTCTAATAAAATGACCGAAAATACTTTCAAAATTTAATAAGTCCATTTTTTTTCTTTTCAATTCTATCATGTGTCTATTTTCGAAAAATAAAATAAAAGGGACCAGATTTACATATTCCCCAAATAAGGAGGCCACTAATAGTAAGAGATAGTCTCTCTTTGCACCGAATAAGTGCTGACAATGTGGTTGATATGAATTAAATCTGAGACTAATTAAAAAGTATAATTATGAACCAAATGAGTTATATCAGATGGTAATACTGTTCCAATTTAATTACAAGGTCGTAGGTTCAATTTGTGGGTATGCAGCATCAGAAGCATCAACTTTAATGGTTTATGTCAATGTTCAATCCGGATTAATCTAAGGCCATTGAATGACTTTAAAGCACTCATACTCTAGGACACAAGATAGATAATAATAAAAAGTATAATTATGAGAATTAATCATGTAAAATTATTTTCCTTTTCTCTTTCATAAGCTTCCCGCACATTTAAAAAAAAAAAAAAAAGGAGCCGAATTACAAAAAAACCACGATTGAAACAACCATAATGATTAATTTCTCAACCAAAAGCCAAATACAATTTCTCTTTTAAAAATATAAAAGCTAAATACAATATGTTCTTCAAACTATAATTGCCATTGCCATGGTTATCAAAGACTCTTCTTACCTTTGATTTTTTTTTTTTTTTTTGGAAATTCTTCTTTCCTTTTTTAAAATCATTAAAACAAATTTATTGATGGGAAAAAAAATTATTTGAATTAACCGGTTCATAATAGTCCTAATTTATTTGCTCTAAAAGATTAAAACCCCTATTGCAAATAATGGTTTCATGTCAAATTTGAAATTTTCTACATGCTTGATGACTAAGGAGAGGGGAAATACTGTCTTCCCATATCCAGAAAATAATTAACATTGTCATTTTCCTTTTTAATAGTTCAGTTCAAGGCGGTCTGGTTCATGCTTCGGCCCATGGTTCGCAAGGTTTTAACCGGTTCCTGGTCAGTTCTACACAAGATTTCATCATAAACACTTGTTTTCTTCTATTTATTTTAACGTCAAAATTTTTATACTAAATGGAGGTCAGACATGTAATTTTACTTCCAACTTTAGGACTTATTGCAATTATAATCCAGTTTTAACTTATTTTTCCAAACACTATATTTTTCAAAATAATTATAAACAGAAGATAAATAATATATAAATGTATTATAAATAAATTATAAACAATTTATAAACGAAATGAATATAGCCTTTTTAATTATTAAAAATTTAAATATAGTCCTTCTAGGACTAAAAGTATAATAATTAGGCTAAATGTTATTTTCATACTTGTCCCTATCCCATTTTAATTTTACACATACCCAAAACTACTTTTAATTAGTTCCCAATATTCATTGTACCCAGATAATATTTTAGCTTATCTAATGACGAGATAAGACATAATTATGTAAACCTTAATGCATTTGTCAAACCAATCAACGTATATCAACAAATGTGTGGAAGCCATTGATTCGTTTCCTTAAAGCCGCCCAATTTTTCAATTGTGGATGTACGTAATCTTTGCCATGTGTATTGTATAATCATCCCTAAAACAACTATATAAAAAAAATGGGGGGATTAGTGTAAGCACAAACAAACACAATGGCAAGTGAAGATATTAGTGTAAGCAACAAGCAGGTGATTTGCAAAGAGGAAGTAAATGGCTTGCCTAAAGCATCTAATATGTACATAACAACAAATACCATATCTCTCAAAGTTCCCAAAGGATCTAAAGCTATTTTGGTTAAGAATCTTTATTTGTCTTGCGATCCTTATATGCGAGGTGACAAGAAAAATAGGCAAGATAACATCTTCTACCCTTTTGCCACTCAATCTGTAAGTGTGTGAGTTCTTTCGTTAATGCGTGTTAATTTCGTTAAAGCTTCGTTGAACTGTTATACCAATTCAGCAGAGTCAGTTAATATAACGGTTCGATATTATAATTTCGATATTTTTGCTATACAAAATGATTAAATGAAACGTGTGATAAACAGCCAGTAGTTGGATTGGGAGTAGCAAAAGTTGTGGATTCAGGAAATGATGATTTTAAGGAAGGAGAGTTTGTATGGGGACCAACAAAATGGGAAGAATATAGTCTTTTAACACACCTTGATGCTCTTGTTAAAATTCAACATACTGATGTGCCTCTTTCCTATTATACTGGACTTCTTGGTAAGTTTTCTTTTTTTAATCTGTCTCTGTTTATGGAATATCATTATATACAGTGGCGTAACTAGAAATTTTGAAATGCGTTTACAAATTTTTTTCCCCACTGAAAATTTTGGAATCAAAATTGAAATAATCACAAATTTTAATGTCGAATACGTAGGGATGCCAGGTCATACTGCTTATGTTGGATTCTATGAAATTTGTGCTCCTAAGAAAGGAGAATATGTGTTCATATCTTCAGCATATGGAGCGGTTGGACAAATTGTCGGGCAATTTGCTAAGCTAATGGGCTGTTATGTTGTTGGAAGTGCTGGAAGCAATGAAAAGGTATTTTCTAAATGTCATTACTATTTTATTTCATTCTTATATAATTCTAAAATCATAAACCAAACACAGGTTGAAATTTTAAAGAACAAGTTAGGATTTGATGCAGCTTTCAATTACAAAGAGGAAAAAGATTTTGATGCAGCTTTAAAAAGGTTAATTAATTATTTAATTTCGACTCCCTTTGTATTCTTTATTATTCTTTTTCGGTAAAGATATTTGTCTCGCATTATTCAATCCATGATTTTGATTTTTTTTTCTGTCTCGATTCGCACGGTAAATCGAGTATACTGAGTCCTGAGATCAATTTTAGTGGCATACATTTTACAGAATTTGACTCTATTTTGTAAATTAAATATAAAATAATTGATACCATTGAATTTGCAGTCATATGAAATTTATAATACAAAGTCAATTTCTGTAAAGTGCAACCTATTGAAATTGATATCTAAATTCAGTATAAACAATTTACTATACGAGCTAAAAAATAAAATAAAATCAAATGGATCCCGCAGTCTCGTTGCAAGACATGTAAAAGCGACCATTCTTTTTATAATCACTGAAATTTGAGTTGTGCGTATATAAAGAGCGCTGAAATGATTGGAATTTCTTTTTTTCTTGCCACAGGTACTTCCCAAATGGTATTGACATATATTTTGAGAACGTAGGAGGCAAAATGCTCGACGCAGTGCTACTCAACATGAGAGTTCATAGCCGAATTGCGGCAAGCGGAATGATTTCTCAATACGATCGCGAGCATCATGAGGGTGTAACGAATTTGATGCAGATTGTGTATAAGAGGATTCGGATACAAGGTTTTTTAGTCTATGATTATAATCACTTATACCCCAAGTTCGTTGATCATGTGATACCTTATATCAAAGAAGGAAAAATGGTTTACATGGAAGAAGTTAACCAAGGAATTGAGAGTGGCCCTAATGCTTTGGAAAGGCTTTTTAGTGGCCAAAGTACTGGGAAGGGAGTAATTGTTGTTGCTAGGGATTGAGTTTTTGAAAATGATTAGTCTTGGTTTTGTGTGTGAAAGAATAAAAATAAGTAGTGTTGGTTTATTTTTACTAATATACAGTCATGTAGGATATCCAGTTAATTCGATAAAAGTAATGTCTTGGTTGTTATATATTATATTTAGTTATTGGGGTCCAGTTGAATTGCTAGACAACTTGCTCTCGTCTCCAAGCGAACAGAGTTCAAATCCCCCTCTTTATTGTGTGAGTTATATCGATGTTAAAAAAAAAAAGATATACTCCCTCCATTTCATTTATTTGTCCAAATTCTCTTTTGCACATATATTAAGGAAAGACATACTTTCTCCACTTTTATCCCAAATACTCTTATTCTTCTAATCATTACATTATAATATAAAATTACTCCACCAAAAGACATTATTTGACAACATCTACTATCTCAGTAAAATACAATTAAAAATATATCCACTAACATAATAAAAAATTCAACAATACTTTCTCTTTTTGGCTTGACACGTCATCTTTGTTCAAGAATTGGCACATTTTTTAACTCATCTTCTTTCCTCTAATTTTTGTTAAAATTTTGATAATTTTCCTTATTTTTATTTCTCCTCCGCTATATGAAAATAAAAAAAAAATGAAATAGATGGGACAGCTGGCGGGAAGAATCGAAAAAAAAATGCCAGGTTTATGGTGAAGTGGGATGTGGTTCCCTCCATAACTGTTGATATAAAAGAAAAGTGCAGTTAAAGTTATTGAGATTATATTTTGACGGGAAATTTGAGCACCTTACATAAGTGCAATAACTGTTAACAATTTGTGTAATATGTGACCAACTTCGCCATCTAAGATGTGGACAAATTTTAAAATTTGTGGACAAGTTTGTAAAAATAGTCGGCCACAACTTTAACACTTGTGGCCTAATTTGTAAAAAACTTGGCCACAACTTTAACACTTGTAGCCACATTTTGTAAACAGTTGTTAATAACTTTAAGACTTATGGCCAGGTGTACTACTATATGAAGTCCATTTATCTTAAAAAATAAACACGTGATAACGTACTAACACTTAACGAAACTTGTTATTTTCATCAATTAACCTAGTATTTGGTTGAAAATGATCAAAAATTGTAATGATTAATTGAAATGTTGAGGAATTAATAGAAGTACTATTATATCAAGTCCATTTATCTTCAAACATAAATACGTGATAACGTACTAACACTTAATTAAATTTGTTATTTTCATCAATTAACCTAGTATTTGGTTGAAAATGATCAAAAGTTGTGATGATTAATTGAAATGTTGAGGCATTAGTAGGAGTACTACTATATCAAGTTCATTTATCTTCAAACATAAACACGTGATAACGTACTAACACTTAATGAAACTTGTTATTTTCATCAATTAACCTAGTATTTGGTT
>CATIWJ010253999.1:0-13542 GCA_949640765.1 Croton laevigatus | reverse complement strand
CGTCAGTTGTACTTGGCAATGGACAAGTATTCAATGGGCTTTCTAATAACACTTTTGAGCTTAATGGAACATATCCATTGATTTGGCGAGGAGATGTAGCAAACTACTCGGTAGGTGCTGATTTTGAAATTGTTAAAAATTGCTTCACCGATGCAATGGATTCTTATAAAGTGTCAGGAAAGATAGTTTTTTGTGAAACAATTTGGGATGGTACGGGTGTTCTACTTGCTGGAGGTGTGGGTGCTATTATGGCAAATAAATTTTATAGCAAGGATTTTGCCTTTAGTTCTCCTTTACCAGCATCGGTAATCACAGTAGATGATGGCAAACAAATTTTTGACTACATCAAATCCATAAAGAATCCACTTGCAACAATTTTGGTTAGTGATTCCGAACAATTTAAGGATGCCATGGCACCTTTTGTTGAACAATTTAAGCTTCTTCATTGGTTAGAATGCTTGCAATCACTGCACCATTCATTGTGTATGATGGTGGGAACGAATAGTCCATTTGATCGTGGCAAACTGGCTACTAAACTCGAGGGCGAGTTTTTTCTCAGTCGGGGAGAATGACGGAGGGTGGAAGCATGATGCAGAAATAAAGTTATAATAATTAAGGTTTAATTATAGGGGTATTTTTGGTATTTCTATATTGTTATTAGTTAGGGTTTTTATATTATTTTCTTTTCTATTTAAGGGCCTAGCCGCCCAACGTTGTAGGTGATTGTTGAATATTTTTTTATAAAATTGAGAGTGTTCTCTCTTTTTGCCTATATTCCGATATTCATAAGTTGAATTAACGGATTGTAGATGCCTTAATTTCCGGGTATTCGTGCGTCGAATCAACGGATCTTAGGAGGGTTGTTTTCCGGTATTCGTGGGCGAATCAACGGATTATAACGGGTTACTTATTCTATTGGATTATTTCTTAGAGTTTGAATTTTTTATTGTTATCTCCGCTGCATCAATGATCCTTTATAAGAACCAAAACCGGAATCATGAAATTCTAAAGAGCACCCTCGGATTTATGTTTAACAATATTTTTTTTTTTCTTAAAGCAAACCTACATAATATTGCACAAAACTATATAACTTAATTTTCCAACTATATTTATAATTAAATATTTGATATTTAATAAAATGTTACTATTTTTATTTATAATTTGGTTGTGAATTCTGGTTCATTTTGGTTTTCCAATTTCAATTTTGAATTCTTTTTCAATTCCGGCCAGTTTCAATTTCAATTTTGAAGTTTTTGAATTCTTTGTGGATTCCAGTTCACTACGGTTCTCGATCTCGAGAACCATGCACACCCCTAGTGATAGTGTACAACCATTCTTAATCATGGTATTAAAAAATTTTACAGATTAATATGTTAGTAGCAGAAATTTTATTTTAGAGTGTTATTCATACAATTTATAAAATCAAATACTTCACAAAACTAAAACAAAACCTTTAAGGATCTAAAATACTAAATATGAAATTTTCTATTCAAATGATTAAGGGCCTCTTTGGAATGAATGAATTCCACAAAAATTATTAACAGAGATAAATAAGAAATACTGCAGTTTTATTCATAACATTCTTGACCAAAGTTAGCCTTTTTATAGGTAAATATACAACAGATAATGGCTATAAAATATGCACTATTGCATAATAATCTGCAGCTAAAAAACTAATTCCTTATGCCTAGGACAAATAAATAAACTAATTTTAAACCATTTTCCAACAGCCACTGTAACAACTGCTATTGCTATTATTACTACTACTACTGGTCTATTGCTACTGCTTCTGCAGTTGCAATTACTACTAATGTTGTGGCTGCTATTTTTTTTTTTTTTACCATTACTGCTGTTAATATTGATGTTACTACCACTATTGCTGTTACGTCTGCTATTATTACTGCTACTGTTATTACTATTGTTGTTGTGTAAACTATTGCTACAGCAAATGCTATTGTTACTGATGTTATTATTGTTACTGCGACTACTGCTATTGTTACTGTTGCGGCTACTGCAGCGACTACTATTACTATGCTGGTGTTGTGGCTACGATTGCTACTATTGCTGTTGTTGCTGGTGTTGCGGCTACGATTGCTACTATTGCTGTTGTTGCTTGTGCAACTACTGCTACTGTTGTTGTTGCAACTACTACTATTATTGATATTGCTGTTGTTGCAACTATTGCTACAATATTGCTGCTACTGTTGTTGTTGTAACAATTATTATTGTTGCTAGTGCGGTTGCTACTATTACTGCTGCAACTACTGATGTTATTGCTATTATGACTGCTACGTACTATTTCTGATGCTACTGCTACTGCTACTGTTGTTATTGCAACTGCTACTGTTACTGCTGCAACTATTGTTGATGATGCACTATTGCTGTTGCTACAACTACTCTTATTGTTGCTGCTATTACTACTACTGGTGCTGCAACAACTGCTACTGCAACTGCAACTACTATTGTTACTGCTATAACTGCTACTATTGTTGATGCAAGTACTATTGCTGCTGCTATTGATACTGTTGTTGGTGCTGCAACTGCTGCTGTTGTAGCAACTACTGCTATTGTTGTTGCTGTAGCTGCTGCAACTACTATTGTTGCTGCTGTTTTTTGATACTGTTGGTGGTGCTGCAACTACTGTTATTGTTGTTGTTGCAGTTGCTACTAATGTTGTTATTGCAATTACTGCTAATGTTGCTGCTGCTACTAATACTGTTGCTATTATTGCTGCTGATGGAAAATTCTAATTATAAAAGAGTAATTAATTAAAATATAGTTGAATTTTTTCATGGGTAAAATTGTAAACAATTTTAAATTTTGGAATTATTCCAAACATAAGTTTATAGAATTCAATTGAATTTTATAATTTAAGTTAGTCATTCCAAACACACAAAACTCATTTGAAAATAAATTTTATTAGGAATTCATTTGCAAATGAATTCTAAACCCATGTTTCATTCATTCCAAAGGGGTATAAAGTTTTCAACAAATACACTTACACTAATTAATTGAATTTAAGACTAAGAACCGTAACCCCAATCAGCCGATCTTGTTATGCAAAGTCTAAAATCTTATTGTCATCAATAAAATTGCTTTGCTGAAAAAAGGAAAAAGACAAACAACCCTTAGAAACAGCTACAAGACGAAAATATATGTCGCAACGAAGGCAACAGAATTAGAGAAGAAAGTAAAATTTAGCTCTATGTAATGCATAAATGACCTAAGGATTAGTGAACAGTAATGAAAGAACACAAGTTTTTTACAATTGTAATAAAACCTTTGGTTGTTACCAAATTTCAACAATATTCGGTATCCGAAATCAACTAAAATACTGAATATGAGATGTTCTATTCAAATTTTAATTCAAATTTTAACCTCATTAGGAGAAATTATTAGGTAGCACTGGTATACATGTCATCTATATGCACTAATCCATTACAATGTTGACAAGCAACCAAAATTAATTACAAGAGAGAAAAATTAAATGCAAATTACTTTTTTCTCTCATAATTAATTGTGTTAATTTTTCTCTCTCCTAGCTTACTTATCATCATGCTAGTGACTTGATTCATAGATGACGTGGTAGAATGGATCTACTACCTCCGGTTTTTTGGATTTTTTAAGTTTCCGTTTTTAGGTGTGCTTTTGGATTGTTTATATTTTCATTTATAATAAATTTTGTAAGTGTTAATTATTAATTTTTTATTGATATTGGTGAAAAAGTAAGTTTTTTAAAATGTTAATAATTATTTATTTTTATTTTTATTTTGGTATTGATGAAAAGCAAATGTTAAAAAATGAAAAAATCGGAGGTAGTACTTAAGAATTTCTCCTTTGTCAGGGCCTGAATTGGTTCAACCTTGAAATCAAATAATCCTGATCCAAACCTCCTCATCAGAATCACCCTTTTTCTGTCTCTTCAATGGTGGAAACCCATCATCAGCATCTTCAAAATCTTCTTCTTTCCTATCTCTATGCCTATAAACCCACAATTTCATCTCCTCCCTAAACTCTACACAAGGATCACGTCATATAGCAACAATCCAACGCTCCAGAAACAATTTGATTTAACGAACAATCAGCCAATTCTTCAACTGAATACTGAGATTCTCTAACCAAAATAACAATATCTACTCTAGTGCCAACCCGACCCGGTAATCTTGACGCTGCATCTCTTACAAGACTAAGAACCGTAACCTCAATCAGCCGATCTTGCTTTAACATGAAATGGTTTCTGGTTTTCAGTTTCGATTCCAAATTAGGGTTCCTGAAATTATTTCTCAGAGGAGCAACCATGCTTTTTTTACCACCAGCTGTAGTGTATAAAAAAGCTCTGTCACGAATAGAGTATCTTAAAGCTTTGAAAATTAGCTTTTACTTCTTCACAGCTAGGGTTTATAGTATTCAGAGATTTCTTGTCTAACAAGTTTCTAAACCTGTCTTTAAAATTAAATTGCATGAGCTCAAGAGGTGGAACTGGTAGATTTCTGATTTGTTCATGAATACGCTTTCAATTGGGATTCCGGGTGATTCAATGCGTTTTCCGATTATCTTTCCTATTCAAAACACTCAATATCAAGTTGTAAACTCGTGTGATTGAACAAGTTGAAGCTCCAGTTTAACAACCAAAGGTTCTTAGCCATCAGGAATTTTAGGAGAAGGGGTTGTTGGATCAATCCAAGTCCAATTCCTATTTTCATAAACAACTAAAGATTGTTGTTTTGATGAAAAACATTTCTGACAAGAATCTAAAGTGGTTCTTGGGTTTGGAGAATCCGAGGATCTTCACCAAGATTTGGTCTTACAAGCTTAGCGATTTCTTTCAAAGTAATAGGTTTATTTGGAGAACTAATCAGTGCTGATTGAACTGCAGAAAAGAGACGTTGATGGAGAATGAGATCTTTTCTTCACTGGAAGTCATCTTGGTGGAAAAATTCTGAGGATCTATAGAGAAAATTATAAGAAATATTGCAGATGTTAGGAGTACAATAAAACTGTTTTTAGAGGTTTTTGCGTTTTGGTAAAAAGAGAGATTGCCAAAAAAAAAGAAATTTGGAATTTATTTAAAGAAAATATTGAACTAAATAAAAACAAAAGTAATAAAAAATGAAGAACCTCAGGTGATAAAAAAAAAAGGACAGTGGATTAAACAATCAAATATGGTGAAAACTCGAAATCCCTATTATTTTAACCTTCTCTTGCCAGCAAAATTTATGCTCTATCAAAACACTAGTAAAAATTTTAAGACATGTTCAAACTCTTGTATAGCTCATGTACAACATTATGTACTAAATCGATGAAGCTATGTTTGGTGAAAACTTGGTTAAAGTTATGATTCAATTTCATCCGTGTATGGAATTATAGAAATATAGATAATTAAGTATAAATTGCATGCATAATATATTAATAATAAAAATAAAAGCCCGTTTAGTTTAACTGTTCATACCAACGAATAGCTGATAACTGTTGTTAATAGATGATGACGAATAGTTTATTCGGGTTAGCACTTTGTAAAAATTTAGTAGCAGTTGTGATTACCAATAAGTGTATAATTATAATTATATGTTAAATATAAATTTAAATTTATTATTATTTTAATAATGTTAATATAGTCCTAATTTGAATCAACTATCAGTTGAAATGCTGTTTGAGGTTTCTAACCTCTATGAGCTTCTGATTTTAGAATTTACCAAACACCTAAACTCTAACTATTGGAGGGCTAACAACTATCAACGGTATAAAATAGTTAAACCAATCGGCCTCTAAATCTATCAATACATTTAGTTTAGTATAATTTGTGCTCTACAACTAATAAAAAACAGCCTAATTAAACAAATATGGTACAATATTCTTTCTTAATCATCGCTTATTTGCTAACCAAACTGCAGAAACAAGTCAGCTGCCATGGGCCTTCAGGTGTCATTATACACCTGTTGAAGCAAAAAGGAAGAAAAGATAAATGCCATTAACTCAAAATTCATTATATTGCATATTTGTGTCTTGCCAATACGAAAGTATAATGTCGCAGAACAAAGCGATTTACCATTCATAGCTTCACGACAATTCAGTCACTTGTTGGAAGACAAAGAAGAGAAGATGGGTAATTTTCCTCTTCCCTGCTTTCTTTGTTTGTTTGTATTTTACAAAATTGATATCACCTGAAAAGTTTAGACAGCAACAACGGTCGGGCACTTTTCTCCATGTCTTTTACATCCTTATCATCAAACACCTTTGATAACAATACATGGTGATGGCAGTTACCTTTCCTATCTTCCCTTCTAATTTTCTTTTCTCCACATTCTCCATCTTTATCCAGGAACTCCAAACCCTGAAAACTTTCAGCCTTTTCGCTACTTACTTCTTTGCGTTGCAACCGATGCTTTTTCTTCCCTAGTATAACCCTTTCTATCATACTTGCTTCTTCTTCGGATAATTGACTTATGTCAACTATGTTCAGGCTCCTCTTACCCAATTCCTTGGATTTGTGTCTAGAAACCCTATCTTCCCTCTTACCAGCCTCCTTGGATTCATTTCTAAAAACCATATCTTCCTTCTTTATAGCCACCTCGTGCCCAGATGTGCTGCCTTCTATCTTTACCAATTTCTGTTTCTTGTGTATTTGTTTGGCTGAATCAGATTGTTGTAGGATCCGCTCCCAATCCTTCCTAGTCTCTACTCGACTCCTTTCCATATCAGAAAGGTTCAAATCAGATTTCCAAGCCTCAATTTCATTCGTTGCAGATGTTTGTTCCTCACCACTCAAAGTTCCTAAAATAACTTTGCCGAGAACAAATAAAGTCTCACATACCTTGCCCTGCCTAAGAAAGAGATAATTAATCATAAAACTTGGTCTTCCTCTTTCAAATGATTCAACATCATCTACCAACTGATCAAAAAGTTGAGTAACACGATTGCCCGCATTTGGTGATACAAATACCTGAAGAACACCACAGAAGATTTTCACACAAGCATAGAAATATGAAAATCATACATTATATGACATTTCACCCTAAATTGAACTATGCCATGGTGCATTCATTTTTACAAACCTGAAGCACACCACAGAAGATTTTCACACAAGCATAGAAATATGAAAATCATACATTATATAGCATTTCACCCTAAATTGAACTATGCCATGGTGCATTCATTTTTACACACAAGTATAGGCCAACACAGAAGATATTATCCTAGAAATATGTGAAAGTAGACCATTATGAGATAGACAATTAGCCGATCCTTCATTCTTATGAAAGAGAGCATTGGTATGTAAAAGGTAGATGAAGCAATATTGCAAAAGATTATCAACATGTAAATCAAATTTTATGAATGCACTTACCAAACCGGAATGTGGGGAGGCTGGAAACTGGCGCATGGACTGAGCAAGAGTATCACCATCAACCAAAGCTCCAATAGAAAACTGAATCAATGACGCTAAATGACAAACGTCTTTCGCAAGTTCTTCGTCAGATTTGAATTCAGAGAACCCTGACATCTCAGGCGCAAATCTAACTTTCAGATTAGCACTTTCTCTTGCAAATTTAACACCTTCTTTCCATGATCCATGATATAGTACAGAAGCAAAGACCCAGATAACAAAAGCATCTTGCGGATGAGATACTAATGCTTGGTGAAAAGATAATAGCCCAACCCTGATAAAAGACAAAGCACGATCAGCAGCCACCTCTTGGGTTGGAAAATTGATGCAAGTATGACGTGAAAAGTATATTAACTTTGTCCAATCAATCCTACCCAGGCTGTCAATTGAAAGATATCTGTGAGAAAAGGTGTAAAATACATTTGAACTAGTTATGACTTGGTATTTTAAAGAATCTGCCGATAACCCACCAACACCGGTGATCCCTTACCAAAAGATAAGCAATCATGATTTGAAAAAATATAGCATGTGTAGGGGCAAAAATTGTGAAGATAAATCTATGCTATAAGTTGATTCAACTATCCAAGGCCTTGAACTTAATCTCCAATTATCGAATATTAAATATAACTTCAACATAAATTCTTTGGCAAAGACATTTTATCTTTTATCCTGTGATTGAGAGCTTCAAATAGCGGCCCCCTAGCAACCATCACCATGCATGTTTAGAGGTCTCTTGACATAAAATCTTGAATTGAACCATTTTAGGGAGAAATGATCAGAGATATACGAACTCAGGCAAGACATTTAATGTTCTTTAATTAGCTTTGGAACCAGAAAGCACTCCATAATTATATTTGTCAAAAGGACTGTGAGATGGTTTTCCACAAAAACTAACAAAGTTCTTCAAACTCAATAAATTTCCAGAAGAACATTAGAGATACAATGACTGCATTTGTAGCAGATGTGGCAGCCATGATGATATGAACATACTAATAAATTTTACAACTGAACATTAAAGGTAACAAAAATCTCACCATAGAATGTAATCACAAGGTCGATCACAACCAAGCACTTTATCCAAATTGAAGAACAATTTCTGCGAACATAGAGAGATTATTCAAAATGTCAGAATTTGACATGTAATAATCAGTTAGAAAATTGCAGAAGATTGGTCTGAAAATGTAGATCAAAGGTAAAATAAAAAAGAATATGTTAACAACATTGCAGAGAATTAGTAATTATAGGGGTATTGGATAGGTAAACAAATTGGATGTTAGGATAGACTACACGTATATGGGCTTGGGCCACACAATATCTAAAAGGTTAGACCTACCCACAAGTTAGTAGAATTTCCACCCTTATATACCTATAAGGTGTTTTGTACATTTTCAATGTAAAATAATGACAGAAGTAACCAAATAGTCAAATATGACCTTTGTGTAATTTTTATTTTTCCATTAGGAAGTGGTTTCAGTTAAGCAAAATAGCCACTTCCCTGTTTCCGGATATGGGTTAAAGAACTTCAGCATTTTCACAGTATTGCATAAGCCTTAACCAATTCCCAAAAATTGAATTTATCAAAGCACAGCCATTTATGTGTGTCTAATCAAGAGTACCTTTTACCATTGGTAACATTACAATTAATGATGCACATATAGGAGAAAATTATAGATGTAGCTCTTAAGCTTACCATCAGCATCACTGGACTGTCAGACCTTTCAGCAGCCTGTTGATTAAGATATGCTGCCTGCAAACAGGTGCGTACCTGGTCAGTGAAACTAGACCAACATATGTAACACAGAATATGTATTATTATATAGTAAGAAATACAAACATGAAATGGAAGAAACAGTTCGAGTATGTTGAATCTCTGAAGCAAACATATAGTAGCCTCAGCAGCTCCATAAGACAGCATGTAGTTCATTTCCATCATTATCCTACCCTGATTAAACACAAAAGACCATTCTGGTAAGAATTCAATGGAGTTCAAATCTTAAAAGTGAAAGAACTACCACATGCATGATTTCCTAACAGTTACTACTGTACAACAGGCACAAAAGAAAAAATTAGGATTAAGGAAAATGTATCCCTTCTGAAGGTCGAAACCAACATAGAACACAAAATAATAAAATTTGAGGAAGCAGGCTATTCCTAGTTGATTCTTACAGTACCTTATCCAAACCCTTGAGTGAAGATGAAAGTTTATGCATTGCACCTTCAGTGTCCTTGGCAATGGACAAGCCCAAACGTCCTGCAATTCTCAATCCTCGCAAGATCCTTGCTGAATGACAGTTTGTATGACAAGTTCCGTTAGGTTGAATTGATAAATGCTCAATGATGCCTCCTAACTCTCGAATTACAAAGAATAAATTATAAATAAAGGTGGGAGCACCTACCACAATCTTCTTTGAAAGACAATTGAGCAGAGATTAGCGTCCGGAGCTGTGACAATGTCACAAATTAAAATAGAGAAAAAAAGGAAGAATTCTTAGCATGGTCGAAATTAAGTATTAATCTCGCTATAAAGTTAGTAGCTAAGGAAAAGTGCAAAAGTTACCTTTAAGGACCTCAAGTCTGCAGTGCCGTTAGCATAATCATAGATTGCATCCTTGAAAGGGTCAAAGAATAAACTGTGCTTCAACAATTTTAAAAGTAAACTCTATGTTAGAGCTTAAGATTATAATATGCTGTAATTTAGAATATAATTAACACAACTACTTCTTGACAATCTAGCTATGTGATGGTAAAAAAGAACAAGGAACTATGCCTGTTAATTGTGAAGTCCCGATGCATACTATTCCTCCATCGGATGATGTCTTCTTCATCACAGCAACTCGGCATCATTTGAGATAAAAGAAACTTCTCCTTTTCCTCAGAATGCTCTGCCAATGTCTCAAAACTGGATACCTATAACCCCAAAAAAAATCATAAAAAACAAAATATGCCAAATGTAATTTCCTAAGCTACCTTGTAGAATACAAAATGTTTGTGCACCAGTCATCATAAATAGAAGAAAAGACTAAGCGTCTAATATATTACATTTACTAAAAGAGAACTTTCAGACCTCAACAGCTGATCCTTTGATGAACACCTTACATATAGGAAAACGCCGTCCGATAATCTCACAGCGTCTGAATTGCTCCTTAACCTGTAATACAAATATCACAAAACCAACAAAACATTGCAAAATCAAACACCCATAACCTCATTACCACAATAAAACCACAGGTACTGAATTGAAACAGAAACAGCAGGACAAGACCCGTTCAAGTTTAGCTGAGGTGATCACATCGAAATCCTTAGGTATTTTGTTTAGAAGTAAATCTCTCACACACCCACCAACTAAATAAGCTTCAAATCCTGAAATTCAAAGAAAAAGTATACTATTTGATAAGAAACAAAATTGAGTTCATGTAAACCAAAAATTAACAATTAGGAAGTACATACTAAACCCACCCCACCCCACCCCAGTGAATATAGAATCTATAACGCACACTTCAGCTTTGGAAAAGAACAAGTCCAAAAAAAAAATAATTACCCACTTAAGTATCGAATATCCAAAACAAAATGCAATGAATTAAAGTTAACAACTTTATCATGCAATTAGCATAACAACGGTACCATGATTATGCAGAATTTTCAAAACAGTCCATGGGGAAGGTGGAATCATTGAACGGGTCACACCAACACCCCTTGCTCTTATCTTCTTCCAATTGGAAACATCGATTAAATCTGCATCGATAATTAGAATGCATTCACTTTCTTTACTAATGTAACAAATAAAAAATTCGAACTTTTTTCTACCCACTTTGCGTAGAATCACAATCAAATATCCCCCACGTCGAGGATAATGAAGCACGTTCAGCTAAAGTATGTCCATAGCTAAATCTCTGCAAATCAATATTTTAAAAAACAATTTAGTACATAAGCGTTCGACGAAATGCCACAATGAAAAATTACGGATATGACAGAAAATACCTGTAAGGTGAACAGAGATTTTTGCAGCCCAGTTTTGTTTCTGAGAAATACAGCCATTATTGGGTAAAAGTCATGGCGCCACTGGGGATTTTCTTCATTTTTTTTCTCTCTTTTTTTGGCGTCTCGGCAGAGGAGGAGAATCACGGAAGACCGATTGCTACTAGCATACGGTTTGCTCAATGTCGAATTAGGCTTTTCGTTGAAACGAGACGACAAAGGAAGAGGGAAGAGCCGGTATAGAGTTGGATCTGTGAGTTGATGAAAATGGGCTTCTAGGATTGGGCCGGATATAGAGTAGGATCCGTGTTTTTGACATAATAGGCCACAAAAAATATTGTCCAAAAGTCCTTCTATTTCTCACGATAGTTAAACAATGTTTAAATTAAATAGTGGCTTATGAAATGAAAAAATTGAGGTATAAGATATTATATTGAAGATAATGTTTTAAGATAAATCTTTACAAATAAACATTCGAACACATGATTATTCACATATTCTATTTTTTGGACACGTTAGTTGTAAAACCACTTTAACATTATAGTATAAATGAGCGTATATTTCTCATACTATTGCGAAGTTATATTTGTTAGAAACACGTTAGTGTCTGAAATAAAATAAATAAACGGATCTATAAATTTGATTAGAAACTGCAGTTAATACAAATAACAATAATAAATCACAAACGAAAATTAATTAATAGCAAAACCTTAACACCAATAAAGAAGATGAAGATATAGAAAAGCTGAGGCCTGTATGAACAATCTCCTTAAGACGAGATTTGTCCGTACTAGACAACTGTCTCCCAAGATACAACAGCGAGCGTAGGCGAACACAATCGCGAGCAAAGCTTATCACCGAAATCTAGATCTAGAGACTGCCCAACAAAATCAAGAAGGAAATTTTTGGATTTTGAAGATGTAAAATTCGAAATTTTATGTTGAAAGAAAAAATGGAACTGTCTTCTATCGTGCACGAAATAAAAGACAGCACCTCTTTATATAGGCAGTCTGTGGAGGGATAAGATAGAGGTCTGGTAGTGTTTAATTCGGATTCGGATTCGGTCAGATTACAACAACTGAACGTATAAGAGATAAGGTGATAAGATTTTAATTCGTATTGAATTAAAATATTAATTGCAAAACATGTGGATAGTGAAAATGGGCTGGGCCGTAGTAAGCCCAATCGATTCGGCATTCGCGACGCTTACGACGTGCGGGCACGCCAAGGAAGTTGCTGGACCGAACCGGGATTTGCACCCCCCACGCGTCTCCGTGCGCGAGAGTGTATAACTTATGTTTATAATGTTACACTTCACAAAATGATCATTCATTATAAACCACACCAACATCCCCTTCCTAAGCAATGTGGGTTTTGGTTCATTTCAACCCATTTAACCATTTGTCTCAAGCTAACTTCGAGCTTCAATTTCTCATTCACCTTAAATCCGTTTTGAGCATATAATATACCGTTGGAACGCTCTCATTAAGTAGAATACATTGACACATTTCAAGTTATTCAAAACGCAATTTTTCCTTATAAATTATTATGCTCAAAATTGACTAAACACACTAAAATTTCCAACAATCCCCCACATGAATGAAAATTGAAAACAAAACAGAATTTTCAAAATTCAAAGTGGTGATAAGACTCTACAGTCAAAATTTGCATAGGATAGATAGGCTTCAACATTTGAACCTTCCCTTGTGCAAGTATGTTTACTTTACTGACTGACTAGTAGACGTGATGTCCTTAAACTATTCTGCCGTTGGTGTAAACGATGACATACCGCACACAAATACCAACATACCGCGGTTTTGGTTCTCATGGATATGTCCGTTTTGGTCATGGACATCGCCTGGTTCTGCAAGAGTTTAGAAGAGCTAGGCCCCACTAGCCTCCTTTGAAGTGACCCCACTTCACTCTAACATATGTGACCTCTTTTGCTCAATTCTTGATGCACAAAGAGTCATTAAAAGCATAGCTTACCCTCTTTCATGTTTTATCACTGTTTACATCATAAGAATGGACAGAGGGATAAACCCCCACAGTGATCAACAAGGTCTATGCAATTAGGTTGTCCCATTGAACCAAGATCTTGGGATCTCCAGTCAACATGGTTGGGTTTTCCTTCACATAGCGCCTTAAATATTCATGGGCTTTAGTCTCATTCCTTTCGATGTTTT
>CATIWJ010253976.1:0-11863 GCA_949640765.1 Croton laevigatus | reverse complement strand
GCATGAAGAGTTATTCCCTCCGGAATGGTGATTCTGAGGAAGGAAATATACGGAGATGAAAGAGTCTCCATGACGTTGTTGTTTTACCCTTATTCATGATTTACGAATAAGGATGAGATACTTTTCTCTACGGTGTTCAGAGAAAGAGAGAAGGTATTGACTGAGGGGGAGCTACAGAGGAAGATGAAAGCGTCTCGCCTGATCGTGCAGGGGGAGCTAGAGAGTTGACAAGAGAAGTTCTTTCTTTTCTGTTAGTGAAAAGAAGATGATAGCGGTACTCTACTCTTTGGCAGTAAGAAGTGTTGGAAGAATCTGGAGGGGGAGTTTGTTAAATATCCAAAGTCTTCCACTAAACAAAGTAATTATGAATTCAAAGGTCAACCAAACAAACATCATCATTTTGTCTTCCATATAGACAAAATAATGATGCTCTTCCAAAGTTAATGCTCCATTATGTATCAATGTGCTCTTTGTCTATTGTTTATATAAATGCTGTGTTTTTGTTAAGTTAGATAGGTGAGCTGCAGAAAATGTAGAGAGACAGCAGAGAGATAGGCAGAGAGAGGTGTGGGTGAGTTTATGTTGAGAGAAACTAAAATTGTAGAGAGGGTTGTTTTTTGTTGTTGAGTGAGCTTGGCTCCTCCTGTAATTCTATTACGTGATTAATAGAAGAATTTTCAACCCTAACAATTTCTTTAATTGAAAAGAAGTGTTCATCAAAATTAATGTTTCATGCTTTTCACCTAATAAAAAAGGTCTATTTCATAGGACCATGGCTAAATCAAAAGAACACAAGAGAAGAAAAATTAAAGCCATAATAAAGTGCAGAATTAGACCTAAACCTCAAAATTTTGGTTAAAAGCTATAGTAGTAGTAAAAGTATATATACAGCCCAAATAATCTTTATCTAATAAATATAGGAAAGATATCCTAAAAAGTTCTAATTTAATTTTTGGATATCAATTTTAATGGATTGTAATTTACAGAATTTGATACTATATTAAAATTTTCATGTAGTAATTAAATTAAGTTTGAAGAGACATAAAATTTTTAATACAAATACATATTTTGAAAACTGTGCTTTCACTAAAATTTATATGAACATTTATATCAACATGCATATAAACAATTAAACATTTGCTTTTAAGAAAAAAACCTTGCCAGCCGCACCGCACCCACAATTACAGCCAATAATTTTTTGGGTTATATAAAGAGCATCGTGCAATTTTTTTTCCCTCTAAAAACGTCCCCCAGCATGTTTTGAAAAGCAAAATAGGATGCTATATTTTTCGAATCGTTTTTTGTTCTCTTTTTTTTTTTTCAGGAAAAAAAAAAGAAAATCAGAAACTTGTATGAAGTGCCGGAGAAAACAATTGGAAATTAGACCGCGACCCTCCGCCGCTGTGCATCTCCCCCAACTACAGCAGACTGGTGAACGAAGGGTACCTTCTGGTACTTCAAAAATTGCCATATGGTGGCCGGAAGGAGGTTAAATCTCGAACGTAGATTAGAACCGCCGCCGTCGTAAATCGTGATTTCCATCTCAAACGAGCAGAAATCAGTTCGATCCTCGGTTTCTCGACGGTTTCTGTCGAGTCTTAGGCCGCCTTTGTCGTCTTTCAAAAGCTATTCCGACGATTTGCAGCCAAGTTTCACCAGAGAAGAAATGGTTCTCGAGTTGCAGAACCTATTCCGTTGGATTTCTTCATTTTTCTGGCTGTATCAAGGGTATGTGAGGTGATTTAGTTTGGCGGTAGTGGAGGTGAGAGTATTCTAGCTTGTTTCAAGATGGAATCCGTGATGAATTTTATGATTCCGGTGGTTCCGATCTGAATATGTAGTGAACGGAAAATTGATTGCGCCGAAATTGGCGTTGGAGATTAGTTAAAAAAACATGTAGCCAAACGGAAAATTTTCGTACATCCATCAGATACCTTATATATACTTTTATAAAAAAAAAAAAATTGGCCCTTTTTACTACCTCCGTATTTTTTTATTCTTTACGTTTCTGACAACATGAGTAGATTCAAGTTTCGTGCTGATAGTTTGATAGGTTGGGTTATGTAGATTAAAGTATATTTAGGTTAGTTATAAAATACAACAACTGTATTTTATAACTAACCTAAATATACTTTAATCTACATTACCCAACCTATCAAACTATCAGCACCAAACTTGAATCTACTCATGCTGTCAGAAACGTAAAGAATAAAAAAATACGGAGGTAGTAGTATTTTTTTTTTTCAATTTGATTGCCTAAAAAACTAAACTACCCTATTTCCATTATTTTGCTCAATGAGAAAAGCTTTTTGCTGCGGGGAGCACCTCCTAATTTTTTTTTTCAATTTTTGTTTTATTTTTTTCTTTTAAATCAAATATTGATTTGTATCCACACAGTCCTGAGATCAATTTTAGTAGATCTCAGTTCATAGAATTTGACTCTATATTATCAGTTTCACGAAAAAAGTTAGAACCGTCGAATTCAACGGTTCTAATTGTTATACAACCATATTCTACCATTATTACCGCAACCATCTCTTACCTCGCTTGATAATTAATAATTAAGAGATGAGCCATATTGCTAGCTCATTAGCTCTAATAAATAAAAGCATATTTAAGTGTTTTAATTTGTGTTGTATAAAGAAAAGAACTAGATATGATTAGGCATGTTTGTGGTGGTAAACAGCTTAATCATCTAGTACTTTATCTTGTAATAATAATTGTCTGTATGTTGTGATGCAATCGCTTTCGAATTAAAGTAATTTTTCTGTTTCTGTTATTGGTTCTTCATTATGTTATTTTTTGAAGAAAGGAGGGGATTTTATTAAACCTTGTCCTATCAGTTTGATCCGGTCCAGGGGTGGTTTAAGGGTAAGGCCTCTAAAGCAAGAGTTTTTGGCCCCCAAGCCCCAACCTTAAGTTGTTTCCCCTTATTTTATATGCCTTCAAAAGTTTTACCTTTATATATTTAGGCCTCAAATTTTATTTTGGCTTTAGGCTCGAAATTGTTCAGCCACCACTAATCCGGTCCACCCTTGACCCCATTACATGGCTATATATATATATATATATATATATATATATATATATATATATATATATATATATATATATATATTTTCTTTTCTTTTTTTCACAAAAACTACTTTAGCACTATATTGCTTTGCAGATAAAGAAATTTGGGACCGAAGTCAAATTGACTGGAGTGTCATCTATGAGGAATTAGTTAATTAGGATAAGCTAGTAGTTGCGGATCAAGGACTGCAAGCAAAAATCACCACTGAAAAGGGGAAGAATTCTGTCAGTATCAAACCAACTATCTCTTACTACACAGTCCCAACCGTTACCGCCACTGTATACATAAACAACTGGCTTGCTATAAAATTGAATGATACCATCAGCCATATGTAATTGGGAAGGCAATTTTGGCAACAAATTACGGAAAGTTGAACCAGGAAAAGAAGGAAAGTTCGTGCACAAAGGCGATTCAGGTTTCGCGGCCGGTGTGGTTTACCGTGCCAAAATGTGGTAAATTCATGTTTAATGTTTGGTTAGAGCATGCGCTTCATGCATGTAATGCCAGTTGGCTGAGAAATTTAGTTATTAAGGAAATTGATAGAATATGTATCTAATAAGTTGTCCGTAAAAGTTATGGTGCCTCTAGAAAAGCCTTGCAAAGGATAGGAGCATATGCATGTATTGGGTCTTTAAAAATCTAATAATAAAATCGTACTTATATTAAGTACACCGACCTAAAGTTTATATACGCGCTTTCTTTTATACTAGTAATAAACTATTACTACCTCCAATTTTTTCAATTCTTTACGTTTCCGTTTTTGACAAATTTTTTCAATTTTTTACGTTTCCTTTTTTGGTAAGTAGGTTTAATTGTTTATTATTATTTCTGTATTGGTATTGGTGAAAAAGTAAGTGTTGTAAAGAATTGATAATTGTTTATTATTATTTTGTATTGGTATTAGTGAAAAGTAGGGTTGTATTGGTATTTGTGTTTTTAGGGTGTAAAAAAATGAAAAAATTAGAGGTAGTACAATTTTGAAATCACTATTACGTCAAAAGCATGCATACAATATATTAAATTGAATATATTAGAATCTCAGAAAGGAGTAAGGAAGTTCAGTCAAACATAAGGTTGTGTAATTTTTTTCTTATCAATTTATGTTTTTAAATTAAGTTAAACCCTATTTTGATATTGTATGAGAGACAACCTTACTCCCCCACTATGATGGGCATGAATGCCAAAATGGGCAACATACCACATTTAAGCATGAGGGGGTGTGTTAGAATCCCTAGATCTTTATTAATTATATTATCTACCATATTATTATTTGCTTAATACACATGCGCCAAAAAATAATTTTCCACTTAACATCCCCAAAAATGCCATTTTTGACAAACTCTCAAAGCAAATCAATAATCCTTCACTGTAGGTTATCTCAACCATCTAAGACCAGTAGGAGTTATTATTGGCTAAATACACATGCACAAAAACGTAATTTCCCACTCAACAGCCACAAAAACTCCACTTTTAACCAAATCTTAAAGCAAAACAATAATTCTCCACCATGCGTTATCTCAACGAACCAGGACCACTATGAGACTTTACATATGCCGGCGAGTAAGATGGTCGCCAGAAATGCCATAAATGATAGCTGGAGGAGGAAGTTTCAGCTAGATCGATGTAAAGGGTTGTAGGTTGGGTCAATTTTCCAATGCCATTTTATGTCGCTCTTGTGGTTGGGCGAGTAAATTAAGGGTAGTTTTGAGTTTTTCTCATCAAGACCCATCTTTTGGTATAGGGTTTGATTGGTTTCATTGTCATTTCCATGTCACCAAGAACAAAAGCCTTTCGAACGTTAGTTTCAATTTTCCAGCTAAACCAGTAACTGTCGGTCAAAACAGAATCCATATTCCGGCTCTTCAAAAGCTTCAATTTAGTATACTCATTTACTTGTTTTTATGCCGGAATTGTAGTTGAGTGTTTTGAGTGAAAAATTACAAATTTATAACATGCCTGGAAGAAGAAAATGAGGCATATTACATTTTTTGTCCCTTTTACGCGTCAAAGTCATAAACTTATACATTTTTTAAATTTTGAGTGCACAATTGGTTCTTCAAAAAATTAGAGTGGCCAAAGTTAAAGGGCATTTTTATGTATTTTGCCTCCTACTATTATTAATTAATAATGATGTTTCCGAAGGTTAATGTGGGAAACTTATGAGCCGTGGTTCACCTTGATGGGACTGATGATCCCGCCTAGATATGGTGGTCCTGAGTACAAAAAAGGAGAAAACGAATGGGTGGTCAGCCGTAGCCAACACTCCGATGTTTAAGTCAGTTTATAGATCAGTAACTGTAATGGAATAGTAAGATATGAGAGAATTCAGTCCCCAGGACCATGAGTCCTTAGGGTATTTATAAAGGTTTTAGGGAATCTTACACATGGGAACCATGTAATGCCAACTCACTTGTAATGATGACACTAAATGCCCACTTTCCGTAATGATGAATGTAATATATATATATATATATATATATATATATATATATATATTCGAGGCCCACACTTATAAAAGTACGTGCTGCTTATCTATCTGTCTGTGTCGGAGTATGGGCTTTTATGTCTTCTTGTCCACATTATAAAGGTGATTGTCGGAATGGATCTTGAGGGGTAGGCGAATATTGATCTGACTATATGGGGATCAGTCTTAGAGTACTGACCTCTGGATCCCGATTAATAGGCCGGGTTCCAATCGGTCCTGGTCCTTTACTAAGCCCGGACAATAAGAGTCTAGCCACAAGGCTCTAGGTCTTAGTCTTGATAGGTGATGTATTATCAAATAACATTATTTTTTATCATTATTTATTGGTAAAACTCTCGGATTTTACATACTTTCTCCTATTGGGTTATATATATATATATATATATCTAAAGGGAGGAGAGGTAGGAGTCGAACCGGACCGTGTCGGAAGAAACTCAGCACCTTAACCAACTAGGCTGAAGCTTGCTCCTGAACAAATTATATATATGTACGCTAAAATGTTTTTAACTTATAATAAATACTGATAGATAAATTATAATCATAATAAACAAATTATAAATAATTGTAAACATGAAAAGTACAAAGAAGGAATTATAAATTAAAAAAATTAATAAAAAAATAACATATTTTATAATTAATTTCTATTTCTTAATTTATATTGTCCTAATTTCAAAATTATTTTATGAAAATGAACAAGTTTGGGTATTAGGCAAACCCAATTATACCCGAAGTTCCATCAAAAAAAAATTTGGAATTTTGGCCTAATTAATCCACTAAATTTTGCCATATTAAAAAAAAAAAAAAAATACTCCGAAACCTTATATACCATATCATTTAAAAATATATTTCAATATAGTCAATTTCTAAACATGCTATGAACATAATAAAAATATATTATAATCATGCTATAAAACATAAGGTATATGAACTTATACTATAATTTATATCTAACGTTTTAAGAGGTAAAAGATTAAAATATAATTTTTTAGAAAAAAATATATTTTTATGAATTAAGAATATAATTAGAATAAAAGCTCTTTGAAGACTTAAAAAAATGAAAATTTTCTAATATTATCCCAACAAAATCAACGTACGTAACCCGATATGATCTATATTTTTATATGAAAATATTTTTATTGTTTTCAAGAAATTAAAATTTTAAACAAAATCAATGGATAACCGCGAACTGTTCCGCTTTGCCTCGCATTTTACCTAAATCGTTGCAGAGTAGTGAAACACAGATGGATTTTACAAAAATCCACCCGAACCTGCCCATTATAGCCGGTAGGTGCACTGCAGTCAATAGTTTTTTTCTAAAAATTTAATGTTTTGCGTTATTTTAATTAAGTTAAACTCAGTTTTGGGTTTACAAAATTAATTAAACAATTTTGCATGTAAATAAATTATTTTAAATTAATATAAAATGAATTTTTGGAAATATATTCTCAACACTTTTTGTAGAATATCCATGTAATTAACTACAAGTATGTTATAGAAATTAAATAGTATAAAATTTTAAAAATTAAGTAAATAGCACATTATATTTGTCGTGCATATTGTGGTATATATAGTAGTATATATCATATATATCACTATATGTATCAAAAAGTGCTATTCATTTAATTTTTGAAATTTTATTCTATTTACTTCCTTTTGTGTTATTTATTTTTTTAAAATATTAAAAAGTATTATTTGGTTCTTTCATTCTATATATAATTAAACAATATAGTTTCAACAATTTAGTTAATTGAGATTAATTTCTGAAACTCTTTTTCATCTAATTTTGCAATTACTATTTATTTTTTCAATTTTGATCTCTTTTTTAAATATCTTTAAAAAATTAGTTAAAACATATTGAAATTGCTTTGGAATGTCATATTTCAATGAAGATTTTCAATATTTGAGTCTCAATTCATATAACATTATTAGTATTTCTTATTTTAAATATTAGTATTTCATTTAAGGATTGGACATTTGCAATTTAACGTGGTCCCATTTTTTTTTATATGATGGGATGCATCAACTTCA
Source organism: Croton laevigatus (assembly GCA_949640765.1). Classification (NCBI taxonomy): domain Eukaryota; kingdom Viridiplantae; phylum Streptophyta; class Magnoliopsida; order Malpighiales; family Euphorbiaceae; genus Croton; species Croton laevigatus. The sequence continues at coordinate 4,274 of CATIWJ010253976.1, read as the reverse complement.
TCGTGTAATAAAAATGCCACTGTTAAATCATATTCAATGAGTTTTTAGACTATCTATGTATAATTATATATTTGAATTACGTACATAATCATTTCTTTTTACGCATTTTCTTAGTTTAATATTTAGATTTATATCGCATAATCAGTGGTCAGTTAGATGTCATCTAGAACTATAGTATAAACTATTTGCCAACTCGATTTAATTTTCAGAAAAATCATAATTATTTTATTAATTTTTCATATCCGGTGAACTTGATTCACAATGAATCATGTATGATTGCTCTTGTTTCTGTCTCCGTCGAGGCTGGAAATTAGTATTTGTTCAGTCTTGATAGGTACCATTATAGAATCATCTAAATCCTCAATGCCATTTAATATTTTTTGAACTGATTAATATTTGAATGTTGTCCCATAATTTTTTAAAACGTGCATAAAATATGGTACTATGATAATGATACATCCTCTATCTAAACCACCTCAGCCTTATCTCTTGATTTTGGACCATTGCACAATCATGCGTCTTCTTTACTCTTATTTTATTTGTGGGTGCAAATAAGATTATCGCTTATGTTTAGAAAATTAAGAATTGATATTTTGTATTATTTTAACTTTCAAATGAACAGAGTTTGGCTATGCTTGGACATGAAAAAATTGTAAAAATCTTAAAATCGGGTGATACTCTCAAAAAAGTTAAATATTTCTTAAATAAAACATAAACCCTAAGCAAAATAAATTACATGACATTAGAGCTCAAGTATTTTTCAATATATCTATTTTTTAGTCCGTATCCAACAATTCTTATCCAAAGCTAATTCAGTAATGTGAGAACTCTCCAAGTGCAGAATTTTCGAATATATTTTTTTCATTTATATGAAAACCACATGTTGGATTATCTAATTAGATGTCGAGATCAAAACCAACGGGAAGCATTTTGCAAAATGTGACTTCATATTATAAAGTAGATATAAAATAATTTTTACCGTTGAATTTGCATTTATATATAATTTTTAACGCAGAGTCGAATTTCACCATTTGCAACCCACTCATTTCGATCTCTGGACTCAATATAGATAATACAACAAATGATTTTTGAAAAAAAAAAAAAATGAAAATCAAGAACTCGATTTTGGAAGTTCTAGCTGGACTCAAACTAAATATCTCTGCTTCAAAAATTTTGAGAAAAAATCCAATAGAGCTAGCTCCAACAACCTCCAAAATACTTCATCTTCAAAGAATTTAGCGTGGCATAAAAAAATTATGAAAGTTCAAATAAAAACAGTAATTTAGAGGGCGTTTGGTTTAGTTATTTCATAAAGTTGATAGCTGTTAAGTCATTAACAGCTAGAGTTTAGGCCTTTGGTAAATTCTAAATTCAGCAGCCGAATACTGGTTGAGACTTCAAACAACTACAGTTTCATTAAACTTCTATTCGGAGTTTTTTCATTCTAGATAGCTGATTCATAGAATATTTAATATATAATTATAATTATACGCTTATTGTTAATTTTACATTTTAACCACAACCGCTACTAATTTTTTATCAAACACTACCCCAAAATAACTATCAGCCACTAGCCATCAGCTAAACCGAATGGGCCCTTAATAACAAAACTTATGCTAAATTACCATGCAATTAGATATCTTCTAATTCTAACTAAATAAATATCAAATAAATTATTGGAGAAGACAAACAAATTCCATTTCTAAATCTCAACCTACGTCTTTAGTGCTGGTAGGGTTTTGATTTTGAGGATGTAGTTGGCTCTCGTTTTTTCGCCACGTTTAGCTTGTCTTGTACCATCTTAATTTATAATGGACCACACAAGAGAGTACGTTGTTACCATACAACAAGCTCAATAAATCAATAGACCACCAAGAATTCGAGCGAGATATTCATAGGGCAAGGCCGAGTCGAGTTGGTGTGGTGTGCTGGCCTTTCCCAGAACGCTAGGACTTCGTGCTTGACTTGACTTTTACCTTTCCCAATCGAATCACCCTTTGTATCTATGTTTAAAAAAGAAGTTATAGATGCTTAACCTTTCATTTTTTTTTTATAAGTTTAGACTTTTATTAATTGAAAAAAAATTATAGAAATTTATTTAAAAATTACATGAAGTTTGTTATAAAATTCGAATTCCTGGATAGACTCAGTTTGACAAAAGAGTCAACAAACTCATTAACCATTTTTGGAATATTACAGATATGATGTATGCCTAAAAGCTTCAGATGTCTAGTGTGCTAGCCTTTCCTAGAACATTAGGTCCTTGGTGGTTCCACTCACTTTCCCTTTCCCATTCACCCCTCCTTTGTTGTATCTATGTTAAGAGATAAGTACTGTTATTATGTTCATCAAAAGAAGAAAGAAAAGGAAAAAAAAAAAAAAAGAAGTGATATTTAGTAAATCAGTAGGCAAATGAGGGAGTAATAATGTGATAAAAATTGAGTATTTTCTTTATTGAAAATAATATTAATTTTCTAAAAAAATTAGATAAAAAATTCAACTTTTGTTTATAATTATTTTATTTTTAAAATAAAATTAGATTAATGATATAAGTACATATGTTTTTTAATTGCAAATTAAGTTTTTAACAATGTTATTAAGATTTGAACCTTTTAGACAGTGAAATGCATTACTCTAACCAATTGTGTTAGAGCTTATTTATGATAGAAGTACATAATTGATAGTATGCATATATCTAAATGCTCCATATAGCTTTTGAATATTTTTTTTTAATATTTTGACTGGTTAAAAAGCAAAAAGATACTTTTTATAATATTACTTGAAGTAGCTTTAAGATATTTTTTTCATTTTTTATATAGTGTTTTATTAAAATTTAATCCATAAAGCTTTTAGTGTTTAACTTTTAGTTTTGTAAATAGCTATTATTACAAACAGTTAAACACTACTCAAATAGTTAAATTTGCCGAACACACCCTAAGACTATATTAATTTTATCTGAAAACACAAACTTTGACTAATCAATGCATAAATTAGTAAATTTTTTTTTTTTTTTGAAAGAACACTCGTCATGTTTAAAATTATAATATTAGAGAAACACAAACATTCTATTGGTATAAGTTTTAAGAAAATTCTAAATGTTCACTCACTTTTCCTCTTTACCCTTCTATACTGTCACATTAGTTTTCTCTTACGGAATCATCTATTACACAACACAATTATTAGGGGTTATATAAACATTATGTGAAAACCACTTATCCAAAATAGAAGTTTTCTTTTTAAATTTTGAAACGCCCAAAATAAAAATTTTCTCTATAGAAACGGAGAAAGTATACGTAACTACACACAATATTGACTGCTTAGAGTTTGTTGGGAGTAGAGAAAAATAAGAAGGAAAATGATGATAAAATTTTTTTGGAATTCTAAAAATCTATTATTTGGAAAGAATGAAAAATTGGGAAGGGAAAGGAGAGAAAGAAATAGAATTAATAATAAAAAAATAAATTTCCCCTCCTAATTTTCATTTTAAAACAAACAATAAGATGGAAAAAAATAATAATGAAAAATAAATGGTAATTTTTTTTTTTTTGATAATTGAGATATAAATATAAAAGGACCAAGAGACTTGGTAAAAAATTAATAGAGAGTTACAAGAAGAAAGTTGAAGGGTTACATCTGATATCTGAAGCTAAAAAACTAAAATTAGAATGGTTACATTTGACATAGAACCAAGCTAACTTTAGACTTTTGTAAAGAATATCCTCAGAAGTAGAGATAGAATCAAAAACCTTTCTGTTCATTTTCTTCCATAACTCCCAAGTCAGAATCATCCATAAAGAGGTGCCAAAAATACTTTGCCATTTGCCTTTGAAAATAGAACACCACTGTTGAAAGAAATCTGAAACATGACAAGGAATGACAAAGTTAATCCCCAACCAACGAAACACACTGAACCATATGGTAGAACTTTGAAGGCAATGAAGCAGGGCGTGGTCCTGAGATTCAATGTGCTCACAGTTTGGACACAAATTCTGATCAACTGGAATAATTTGCAAACGTGACAGGAAATCTCTAACTGGTAGACGATTATAAAGTAGAGTCCATATGAAAAATCTGATCTTGGGTATAGTTGCTGACTTCCAACATTAAGTGAAAGCAACGAATGGAGGTAAATTTGCTGTTTGAAGAACTATATATGTTGTAATAAAAGAATTAACAGAGAACACACCTTGATTTCCGTGCTTCCAAGTTATTGAATCAGTCATGCCAATAGATAAGGAGTCGGGCAAGAGTTGTTTCATGAGGTCTAAAGCTTT
>CATIWJ010253929.1:0-10850 GCA_949640765.1 Croton laevigatus | reverse complement strand
ATTACAAATCTAATTAAATTCTTAATCGTTAATTAATTTCATTTACCATATTTCAAGTTTCTGTCGATTATAATTATTAACAATTTATTTAAGTCCAATTATTTATTGTCCGATAACATTTATATTTAAATTCTAAATTTTATTTTAATTCTCTTTAATTAAATATAATCAATAATTAAATTCTATTAGTTGAAGTTGCAGAAATTACATTTCTGGTAGTTCGGAAATCTCGGATTGAAAAACGGAGTTCATTTTTGGAATCAGCACGTCGAATCGATGCGGAATTGGTCTTTCGCAAATTTTCGCCGGAGGTGGAATATTCCGGTCGCCGGAGAAATATTCCGGTAACCGGTTTATTTTTTTTTTTTACGCCGGCAGCCGCCGGAAATTCACCGAAACCTGCAAAACTCATCGGATTTCAAATCCGAACACACCATCAGAACCCTCTCAACGCAAGGATTCTAAAAATACAATAATATTCAACAGATTATACACCAATTCACCGGAAAAATTAATTCAAGATTCGGTTTCTCGCCGGAAAATATAACTATCAAAAATACGCATAGATTGGAACTAAAATTTACATCAATCGAAAGCTTATAACGAGAGGAGTTAAGATATACCTTCAAAATCAATATCCGATCACCGAGGCGGCCGGATTTCTCATCGAAAGTTTCTGAAATTTTTGCCTTCGGTCCCCTTTTCCGGCATAGATCGGAGATGAGAAGGCCATCATCTGGAAGCTGAGGTTGCAATGAGCTCAAATCTACCCTCAGATCGACCGTTGGACCGCCGGATCGCCGGATTTTTGCGTCGGCAGTCCGGTTAGAAGCTCTCTCGCGTCGCGGCGTTCATTCCCTTCTCTCTCGTTCTCTGTTGCTTCGCCGGTTAGGGAAAATAGAAGGTGAAGGAGGTGGGACGGTAGGCTATAGGCCCGGCGGCGGCGCGGCGGTAGTTGCCGCTGTTGCTGCTTCAGTTTGGACGGTGAAGGGTGCGGCGATGAAGAAGAAAATGAATAGGAACTCCCACTGAACTAAAATCATTCTGGTTTCTATATATATATATATATATATATATATATATATATATATATATATATATATTTTAATAATAATAATAATTTAATTATCCTTTATGTAAAAATAGCAAAATATCCCCACTGTTTAATAAATTTACATAAAATTATTGGTCTAAAATACCCTTATTTTATTCTGTTATTTACTAAAATACCCATGATTTAAAATTTCTATGATACCCCTTTAAAATAAAACTTATTTTCAATTTAATCCCCTTTTATATTAAAAACAATATTTAAACATTAAAATCAATATTTAAAATTTAAAAATCAAAATTAAAAATTAAAAATCAATGCTTAAAAATTAAGAATCAATATTTAAAAGTTAGTGTGTTACAGAGAGTTTGAACCCACAACCTCACTTAAGTCAGGAAAGTCCCTTATGGACTTCCCTTCGCAAAAAGCTAAAATCTGAGTTAATTGACAATAATAGCCAAGTTTAGGGGGCCACATGAGCATTAAGGTCTTCAAGCAGAGGAGCTGCTAAAGAAGACTAAAACTCACGTGAAACAAACCTTTAATTTTCATTTTCGTTTTGATTTTTTGGGCACCGCCGTGTTCCGTCCCTGCTTCCTCTCTTGAACACGATTCTGAGACTTCAAAACTATTTTCTGTTTTTATAATTTGCAATCCCTTGTTTTTTACCCATACATAGCTTCAACTTCCAAATAGCATGTAATGGATCCAACAACAATAATGAACTTCGCCATCGCAAACAACTTCTTCATCAACCTAAACAACAATTTAAATTATTAACTTCTGAATAAAATGTATAATTTGGACGCTTATTTGGATTACTTTTAGATAGATTCAGTAATATAGAATTCAAACAGAATTTCAATGTGCATAATAAAATGACTTGAGAGTAGAGTTGAGTATATATATATATATATATATATATATATATGAAAATAAGTAAAATGGAATGTTTGGAATAGAAGAGTTTCTTTTCCATGATCATGAATGATATTGAGAAATGCTGCTTTCTTATTGCCAGAGAATGTCTGCAAAAATTATTAATATGATGATACTTAGGTTTTATAGGCAGTAATGCTTTATGTATAAAATAAATAAGAGCTATTTTTTTCCTGAAAAGAAAATTTATATATGTCTAAGTTAACTTCTTTTTTATTGATTAAAAGTGGGAAAGACTGTATTAAGTAGGTGTATTATAATTCTCTGTAAATTTATTTAAAAAACATAAAACATAAAGGAAATTTGTTTAAAAAACAAAAGTTGGAGGAGTTGGAATCCCTCTCAAAGCAAGCTTAGATCGGTCCCTAATTAAACTCTTTTCCCATTAGACCACAACATAAATATGTTTTTTTTAATGTTTTTCTTGGAAGATATATCTTTTTTTCAATGGAGGACTAACTTTTTCGGATTGTGAATGTACCATTCAACCATATTTTCTCCAAAATATCTCTAAATTCTTTGTGGGTGGGACTAATGAAGAAAATTACTTTTGAAAAACACTTTGTGGAGTTTTTTTTTTTTAAAACCAATAAAGCAAATCACTTTTTCAATAAGCCTTTTCGAAAATTTTAATAAAGTAGGTGGAATTGCACTAAAAGTGTTTCATGAAATGACTAAAAGAATAAGAAGATTTATATTTAAAACAGTAAATGATCATGTTTAGAAAATTTCTTCTACTTTTTATACACAAACGGTTAGTTTAACCTCGATCCTGTATTTTTCGAGGACGAAGGATACTTATAGGTAATTTTTAAGTAGTGGAGGGATTTAAGAATGCTACAAGTTAAATAAGTGTTTTAAAGTCCAAAACTGTGAAAGTACAAGGCGGAATATATATTATTGGCATGTATAATTGGTTATATTAAATACAAAGGAGTAATTAAGAATATTCTTTTCTTTGAATGTGCTGAGAAGTACTACCTCCATTTTCATGATATGTTTACATTTTTATTTTTGGGTTTTTTTTTTACTTGTTTATATTTCCATTTATAGTAAATTTTGTAATTGTTTATTATTTTTTTTATTGGTATTAGTGAAAAAGTAAGTTTTTAAAGGGTTAGTAATTATTTATTATTATTTCTGCATTGATATTGGTGAAAAGTGAGTTTGTATTGGTATTGATGAAATAGTGAATGTAAAGATATGAGAAAAACAGATGTAGTAGAAACTTTACAAGACCCAATAGGTTTTACACGCTAAATCTTTTTGGGGGAAATTATAAGGAAAATAAGTAATACTTATGGACCAAATCAATCACATTTTTCTTTTATTTTTCTTATTTTGTTCTTTTGAGACTAGCTATGTATCCACCCTCCATTATCTTTAAAAATAACCCCAAAATCAAAAGCAAATAGAAATGTGGAGGGAAAGAAGGAAAAAGGAAAAAAATGAGGAGGGAAAGAAGGAAGTAATTCCTCTCCAAAAAGAAGCAAACAAAGAGTCTGAAATGAATTCACCTCTTTTTTCTTTCTTTCTCTTCAAAATAATAATAATAATAATAATAATATTTTTTTTTATAGTTTCTTTTTTTAAAATTGGGATGGGGATTCAACTTGATCTATTGAGTAATTAATATCGCTGGAGATATGATGTTTCGATTCAAATTGTGAGTAGCAAAATATGAAGATTATGCAACGATAATGAGAAAGTGAAAGATAGTTCAGATGCTGTTGACCATGAAAATGAGCAGAAATCCCAGGGCTCTGCAAATGGATTTGAAGAATGAGTTCTAACTTATGTATTGTGTGCCTATTGTCGACATATTTTATGTTGGAATTTTTAAAGAAGTAAAGAATGATTTTGGTATATTAGAATTGGAAAAGAATGCCCATTAAATAGGCTTACAGTAACAAGATAATGCAGAAAAATAAGGGCACAATCTGCCCACTAATATTAATCCTAACAACTCACTAAGAAATAGGATAGCAACTTTGAATCATTCTTCAACATTTTATTAGAATTATATGTTCAAGATGTGTTTATGATTATGAAAATGATCATTAGTAATTGCAATTTAGTATTATGGATGCCATTTAGTTCTGTTGTTAATCTATTTTACATTTTTTTTAGAAGGAAATGCAGTTGCACATGGAATTTTATCCTCGATTCAATTAAAGATGTACAAACAGTTTATTCCTATGTTAGAGATGATCAAACACTCGAAAAATTCGGAAATGCACCTGAAAAAACTATGAAACTTGACATTAAGCAAGGTTTTACAAAAGGGTTACTAATAGGAGGCATGTGGATGGTTTTTGCTGCCTGGGGTTTTGTTGGTTAGAAATGTTGTGGCTTTTTTCTAAAAAATTAATCCAAGGGGAGCTATGCTGTGTATATGGATCATTTTTAGGTAATAGCATTCCATTCCATTTTTTATAAAATTCACTTACTTTATAAAATCAATAGAATAGTTACGCTATTTTGTTGCCTTTATCTAAATAATTAACATTTTATTTTTCCACCAAATTGTGATGAAATGACAACTTTCTCTTTAGAGGCATGTATCAATATTCACATGGAAATAATAAGCCCTGCGACACAATCCTATGAAAATATTTATGAGCACTGGAAAATAAAAATATTGGACAAAAATTTTCACAATGCTATGGAAATATTCATGCCTTTGAAAATGTAAGACATATTGGGGATAAATTTTACAATCTAGTAGAAATATGCATGACTTGTGGCAAAAAGTGGAGATATTGAAATAAATTTTAATAATACATGTGGAAATATACGTGATTTGTGGAAAATTACATATTTTAATTATGTTATCATTTTTAGTTTATATATATTTTAATTTATAAATAATTTTAAAAATTAATCATAAATTTAAATAAATAAACATAAATTATTAAGACAGTTTATAAAAATCAATGTTATTCCTCTTATTATCAAAAAAATACAATAATTGAAATCTAAATTTTAAAAGAGTAAATGGACTTAGAAAAAAAATAAATTGAAATCAAAATTACATAACAGTTTCATACCCGTGCGCAGCGTCACGCAATACGCAGATTCCATATTATTATTAAATAATAGAAGAAAAGGGTAAAGCTTACTTGTAAATTAACGTCCAATTTTTTTTTTTTTTTAACATAGAATTAAAGTCCAATTGTAATAATTAAATCAATGTTTTTGATGAAAAAATGTATTCCCTTCCCTTGTAATAAACATAGTGCAACTTTAAAGACTTCAGAGTATATTGAAATTACAACCCAATAGGGTACCTCTCTGGGCAATGGGTGTCTCTGTCCACCACTTATTGTTTAAGTCAAATCCTAACATAATTATCCGCACAAACGTTTGGTGCTTCTACCGCTAGTTTTGCTTTTTCGAAAGGTAAATAAAATAGTTACTGTTTTGTATAAATTAAATAAATCTTGACACAATCTACAATCTATTTTGCTTGTGTATATAACTGAAATTAGAAAGAAATTTAAAATGCTAACTAAATATATTATGGTTTTAAATTTTAATACTGTTTTTTTTTAATAAATTTCTGTGTGAAATAGTCTTATAATTTTTTTTCTTTACCTTGTTACTTTAGAAGGAATTTCAGGTTCCTATCTTTTATATATGACAGTACAATGTATAAGAAAACATAGGATAAAATCACTTTTTTTTCTAATAAATATTAATTCTGTGAGGAAAGGAAAAAAAAAAGTCCAAAATATATAAATCATTTTAAAGGCAGCAAATTTCGATTTGAAATAATTCGGTCAGAATGTATAAAACGGGTCCAGGTTTTTTCTAAAAATTATTCGGCCAAAACGGGTAAGCTATTTGGCCGGTTCGAAAATAATTGGCCTGAAAAATGTTTGGCCAAATTAGCTGAATATCAAAGCAACGTCGTTTTAGCCTTTCTTGTACATGTGCAGTGTATGTTATGCATATGTTCAAAATTAATTCCACATTTTCACTTCACCCACAACACAAACCCAAATAGTCAAACCCTAACCCATTCTCTATCTCTCTTTCTCTCGCTGTCACCCCAGCCCTCACTGCCTCCTAGCCTTCACCTTCTAACCACCTTCAGCAACTGGGCTTTCGGCTTTCAACTTCTATGCTCTATCTCCTACATGTTACACCCAAACTTCTCCTTTGAAAAATCGGTCTTCACTCTTCAACCATTCTTCTACAGTTCTACTATCATCAATAATTATCGATGGTAATCAATCGATATTTTTTATCACTTTGTAGTATGAATCTGCTTCTTCAATTAAGGTAATGACTTTAATTTATTTCTTATTTTAGGAATTAGTGTTTCATCTCAATCTGGGGCAAAATCATTTTTTGCCCCATGTACTATTGTGCATTGGGACTTTTAGCCCCTGAGTATGCTAGTGGGCACTTTTAGCCCATGTACTACCAAATAAAGGTACTTCAGAGGCCTCTGACCGGCCGGCCGTTTGACCCATTTTTTCCTGCGACAAACTTTGCAAATGAGTATACCAAATTGAAGCTCTCGATGTAAGGATTCCAAATCTGGTCTCATATCTATCGTCCAACCACCAAAAGATCTCAATTTATGTGTTTAAAGTTTTATGTGTTTAAAGTTTTGAAGAAAAAACTTTAAACATGTAAAACGAGATTTTCCGGTGGATGACAAATATGAGACCGGATTTGAAATCCTTATATCGAAGGCTTCAATTTGGTATATTCATTTGCAAGGTTTGTCGCCGGAAAAAATGGCCGACCCGCTAGAAGGGTCTAAAGTATCTTTATTTAATAGTACAGGGGCTAAAAGTCCCAAAACATCATAGTAAGGAGGCAAAAAATGATTTTAGCCCTCAATCTGTTTTGCTTTTGCTCCTGGTTTTCATTTCGATTTGACATATTTAAATGAGAGAAGAAGAAGAAGCTTCTTTTGTTAAGCTCATCTTTGATGATTGCCTTCTAAATAACATAGTTTAATACATCTTGAAATATGAAATTCTATAAAAATGATGTCTTTTTTTTTTTTTTGCTTCATTTTGTTTGTAATATTTAAATGTTGGGTTTTTGTGTAAATGTTATTTAGATGCAAAATTGCCAACTTCTTTTACATTAACTTGATTTCACTGTATTTTTTTATATCCACAATGAAAGGTCTCTGCTTTTTTGGTTTAGAAATGCGATTTTTAGATGTGGATATTGCTTTTTTGAATGTTTATAATCAGTTAATTCTTTGACCTATTTATAATCAATTTTAAATTTTGTAATTTGGTTAAGATTCTGCCAAATTTAATCGAAATACCTGAATACTCACCCTAAGCATAATTACTAGTGTTTATAAACTACCTCCTCCCAATGGTATTACTCCAAATACTTCAGTATCAACTTGAAAAGCAGGTTGTGTAAAACTTATATTTGTTAAAAATATAATACTTAAAGGGCATATAATAAAGTGTTAAGTTTAACAAATTGACTTTTAAGTCATTTCATTTATAAAGAAGGTGTTAGTTATTTTGTACTTAAGCCTATAATAATTTTGTAATTTTCCATAAATTTCTCAAAAATTTCTCAGTATAAATTCGTAATTATTTTCCTCAACTGTATTTAAAATCACTAAACATTTCTTTACTAATTCTAAGTGTTTATGATCGATTTATAGTTCGTTTACTTTTTTTTTTATAACATGTTTGTTTCTTTTTATGATGTATTTATATCCTTTTTATGATTCATTTATTCCTCATTTAAAAATTCAAATCATATAATATATCAATTTTAAAATTTAGGACGTCACAGTGCGTATGTTTCAAACAAAAAGCAAAATGTAAATTTGTTAAAAGATGATAGTTTGAGGTTTGTGAAATGCAAACATTAAGATTTCATTCGGAAAACAAGCACTTATCCCATAAGAATAGAAAAATGAAAAAATAAAAAATATACCTCGCCAATTTTTCTGTTTCTCTTTGTTTAATTTGTTCTTTCTTTAATTCGTAATTATGAAAAAAATATATATTTATCTTAAATTTTTTTTATCTTCATTCAACAAATGTTTCTTTCTAAAAGCCGATTGCATCATGTAAATTGATGCGGTAAACCGTTTTATTATATATTTATTTATTATTTTTGAAATTATATAGAGTCTTAATAGTCAGAATAAATATTGGAGACCACATAATAGAGATTGTCCTTCTTTTGAACTGCACAATAAAGGATACATGTCCTTACTTCAAATTAATGATAAAGTATAGCTTGGAAGAATCGTCATGATATCCATGAATTTAATGATAAAATGTAGTTTGAAAGAACCGAACTCATCACTTTCGTCAAATTAATGATAAAATGTAGTTCGGAAGAATCAAATTCATGACTTCTGTGAATGTTCTTCATCTTGTATTCACAATACAATTTGGACATGCTTATTTATTTTTTGAAAGTAATATTGGTTTGTTTTTGGTATTCATTCCAAGTTCCACAGTATTGGTTAATTAGTAGCTGTGTAGATAAGCCCAAGAGAGTAGTTTAGTGGTAAGGCATCACTTTTCTGGAACTGAGATTTTAAGTTCGAGACTTACCTAAATCTCCTTCCCCAATTCTCCTCTAAAGTAGAATATCTATGGGAAAAAAAACCCTTTTGGAACCTGGTCTACCACGTCATCCATGCACCAGTCCAATTGTATGACGACACATCAGCAGATGATTAGTTATATCTTTTTTTTTTTTAATTTTATTTTCTTGATAATTATCCTGACTAACCAACTGTTGAATTGTCATCATGCAATTGAGCTGGTGCATGGATGACGTGGTAGACCAGGTCTACCTACGAATTTCTCCTTATAATAGAATATCTATGTAAAAAAAAATAGTAAATGTGTGTGGACAAGGAGTCACGTGTCAACCCTACCTTACCGTTTAAAAAATTTGAAATCTGAAAAATCTAACGATTCTTAGAATTAGATTTGTCGTTTTTTCTGTTTAGAGAGATGGCCTAATCTCTTGCGTTATAACAAAGCAAAGCGTGCTCTTAAGTTCTTTCTCTTCATAAACAATTTTGGTATTCCTCCAATTGCTAAATTTTGCTTCCTTTCCTTCAACACCGAATGCCTCATAAATCAACACTACTATCATCTTATTCCTCCAACTTCAATAATTTGTATTATATACGAATTCAATTGTGTTGTCAAAACGTTGCCTATTTTTTGTTTTCAATTTTATGAAGAATATTTTTATGACATTAAAAGTAAATATTACAATTTAGTGCCAAATAAAATTGAAAAAAAAAATGAACAGAATTCAGTAGTGTTTCTCTCTTTTTTTTTTTAACTACAGGAATGTTTAGCCTAATTAATGAAGCAAGTACAAAGGAGATCAAAATTCAGGCTAGAATATAGGAATAACCTCTTCATGATCATAATTGTTGTGTATGTGATGATGGGTTCGTAAACAAAATTGATATGATTGCAAGACAATAAAGTGTACTGGCTACTTGGAGTGGCATCTTTATTCTTTTGTTAGTCCACAACCGCAATGCATTGTCAAGGAAGGTGCCTTCTTTAATTAAATTTAATTTCAACTATTTGAAATAAATCCACCAATCATGTTTACATTGGATTGGACTAAACGACATTAATGATATCAATTTTTACCTAAAAATGATGAATAAATATTCTCCCCCATCCATTTTCAATTTCATCAATCCAAACATAGCATAATTGATTCTTTAAATAATCATTGTAATTATTTAATTGTATTTGTCTAGAATGAATATTTATCAATTTTTATTTTTATTGCAATCTAAGTGATAAACTCTCCCCTGTCCTAAACAAAACATGATTTAAAGAATACATTAAATCAACGAAAATAAATAGTAGCATATGACATGAAAATTTTACAAAGTGATGAATGTTCAGACTGCCAATTAAATTGACAATGAATACTAAAAATTACTAACCGAATAAATTGTTTTATTTCTATGAAGAAAATTGTACAGAAATTTTCTTTTCAATTCAAATATGTTTAATCTAGCTTTTAAGCTATTATTCCATTATTATTCATTAAGCTTAATTACCGTAATACTGTGAACTATAGATTAATTTAACCCGGACCACCAGGTATGAAAGTACCACCGTTGGAAGAAGAAGGAGGAACACGTCCTCGTGGCATCATCATCATATTCGTTTTCTCTTTTCTTTCATTTCTTGCATCCATTTGAAAAGAATAGGAGATTGATCCGGCAATTATCAAAATCACCAACAATAGTTTCATAATTAACCTGCTAAATAAAAAACGTGAATGAGATTCAAATTATATTATGAGTAGAAAAAAGATAATTTGGATAAGGAAGGGATTAATACCTTTCCATGAGCGTGCACAATGCTTTTGCCTTGTTGTAGTTATAGTTTTTAAGTGTGCACAGTGACTAGCAAATGGACATATGTTATATTTAGGGTAAATATCATTGACAGTACCTGAACTTTATAGGTTATTTCACAATTGTACCTAAACTTCAAAATCTCTCATAAAAATACCCGAACTTCATTGGCATTTTCAGAAAAATGAATTTAGCCCGTTTCCCCGGTGCTCCCGGTTACAATCTGACTTGGCCACTGACGTGGCATTAATGACTCAGCTTCGGGTCTTTTCTCTCTCATGCCCAACTTGCCCAAAACAATTACCGTCGAGTAGAATAGCGGGAAACAAAGGAGAGATAGACGAACGGTTTGTAGAGAGATTTGGGAAGGGATTTTGGGGATTTTTTTCTTCCGTTGGAGAAGAGAAGTTAAAGAAGGGTGGTTGGTTGTGGTTGTGTTAAGCGTTTTGGTTTTCAAATGCAAAATGGCGAATGGTACAGGTACAAAGCTTCATCTTT
>CATIWJ010253792.1:0-11673 GCA_949640765.1 Croton laevigatus | reverse complement strand
CAAATCCCTTGAATACACAATATTTGGGAAAACAAACACAATTATTATTGTTGTTAATTGGAACTCCCTTCCATTTTTGCTTGCTTCACATCAATTAAGGATTATCTTCCGTTTCATTTGGCTTCACAACAATTAAGGACTATCTTCAATTCTAACAATGCGTAAGTAACGTTGGATGGTTGCTAAAAAAAAGTAACGTTGGACGCCATAGTAATTTCCATTTGACATTTCAGTTTTTTTGTTTTTTTGGAAGTTAGTAAATACAAACTTTTAAATAGCAATTTTTTTAAAATTAAGTTTTTAGCATATTTTCTTTTTATTTCCTTTTATACTCTTTTTTTTTATCTATAAAATTAAAATTTTAAAAATTTAAAAAAATTGAAAACACAAAATAATCCATATATAAAAATATTTATACACTTATATACAAATTCATATATAAACAGTCAAAAATTTACATTCTTAAATACAGATTTATATACTTACATACAAATTCTTATAAATATTTTTATGTACAAATATTTATATACTAACTATTTTGTATTTCCAAATTTTTTTAATTTTTAATTTTAAAAGTAGAAGAAGAAGGAAGGGGTATAAAAGGGATTTAAAATTTTTAGTATTCCAAGAAACAAATCAAATAACAGATTTGAACCACTAAAAATCGCAAAACGCTTTTATACCCTTCCTTTTGTACCCCTTCCATTTTTATACCGACAAAATTAAAATTTAAAAAGTAAGACAAAGCAATTTGCTAATTGTCACATAAGTCATGGTTTCAACTACATTTCAACTTTTTCCTTTTTTGGAAAACTTATCGAAAATGCATTTAAAATTTGGCAAATTGATTAGTGATATTGACAGTTAAAATTAGTTGTCCAAATTAAGCGATTAACAAAGATTCTTAATAATATCTTAATTACCCAAATTAAGATTTTGTTTATTACAGCGATATATACTATGATTATTCATTGCCATTTATATAGCTACTTGTTCTTATCTTCAACCAGAAAAGTTTATCCATTTCCGTTTCCTTTCCTTCAATACTACTATATATATATATATAAATCTGTATATATACTCAAAAGATTAATACAATACACATCATTTTCTTTTATATTGGAATAAAAAATGGCCAGACTACTTCGAGCCAGAAACTTATTAGCACAATCCCTTTCAAGTTTTAACTCAAAACCATCCTCTTTTGTTAAGCTAGGAGGATCACCAAGAACCTTGCACAGTGAACGGAGCTTGTTTAATCCGCCTGAGACTGCCGGAAAGGTCATAACTTGCAATGGTATGTATATAGAATGATCATTTTAATGTTTTAATTATGTGTGTGTATATATATACAATTATATGATTTTCTTTTTTATATAACGTGGTGAAGCTGCTGTGGTGAGAGGCCCAGAACAACCGTTTCTTCTTGAAAAAATTCAAGTTCATCCTCCTCGAGAAATGGAAGTCCGAGTTAAAATCCTTTATACTTCAATATGTCATACTGATCTCAGCGCTTGGAAAGGCGAGGTAATTATATATAAATATACATATGTATGTATATATAAGAAAAGAAAATTAATATTAATTATTGACTTTCTGTAATTGTTGATTGAAGAACGAAGCTCAACGAGCGTTTCCACGAATTTTAGGCCATGAAGCTGTTGGGTAAGCCATACATTTTAAGAGGTCATTGTTCAAATTTCATTTTCAAAAAGAAATTAGAAATAATAGTAATAAAATTGATTGGGCCTGCATGCAGAGTGGTTGAGAGCGTAGGAGAAGGTGTAAAAGACATGAAAGAAGGAGATCATGTGATTCCTATCTTCAATGGAGAATGTGGGGAATGTGAATACTGTAAAAAAGAGAATACTAATCTCTGTAAAAATTTTAGGGTTAACCCTTTCAGAAGTGTAATGGTAAATGATGGGAAATGTAGATTTTCCACTAAAGAAGGAGAATCCATTTTCCATTTTCTCAATTGCTCCACTTTTACTGAATACTCTGTGCTTGACTCTGCTTGTCTTTTCAAAATTGATCCCAATTCTCCTCTCAAGAAGATGAGCTTGTTAAGCTGTTGCATCTCCACAGGTATGTTTTTTACGAGTCGGTGCATAATAACTTACGTGTGTGTTTTAACCGTTGGAATGTGTTTTACATCTGCACATGTTTCCATACAAAACACAAACCACGTCTTGCGCGTTCTTACATACAGTAGATGAAATCCTTTGTTTTTTCAGTTAGTTATGATTCATTAATGTAGCAATTATTATGATTTATTGATCAAAATAAGGGGTGGGAGCTGCATGGAATGCTGCTGAAGTACAGGCTGGATCAACTGTGGCAATTTTTGGTTTGGGTGCATTAGGACTTGCTGTATGTTTCCAGTACCATTCATTTTAAATTATTTTTTTTTAAATTTAATTTTCCATTCCTTTCAATTATTGTTTCTAATTATTTTAATTTATATCTAAATTTGGGTCTCCAATTGGGGAACCAGAACGACCATTTGTATCACCGAATTATCTGATATAAGTTTTATCGAACCATTTTATTATGCTTATTAATTAAAATTGAATTTGAAACCTACATATTTGTATTTTTTATAAAAAATAGGATCGCGACATCCTACATTTTGACTGGCGTATATTTATATTTATTTATTTAGAGAAAAAAAAATAATAGGGCCATTTAACGTGAGAAAAGTGGAAAAATGAATTTATTTCGACTAGTTAGTAGAAGACAAACATACAATTATTGGAAGCAGCCAGGTGTATACATGTCAAGTCAATAATATCATATAGATTTCTTTTTGTGAGGAGATTATATTTTAGAATGGACAATCTAATGGTGAAAAGTGCATTATTAGAATGGCTCAACAAGATACTTTGATTTTGAGTCTCGGAGTAAAAACGATACTCAAATTCGAAACTTTTAGTTAAGTTAGAAGAAACCTCCTCATTTGGTGACAATTTTTTTTATTTTCTATGTGCAAATTTGAGAATACAGATAACTAAACAAGGGTGAGTGAGTATTATTGAGATTTGACAGACTCCAAAAATCATTTCTTAATCATCATTATGGAGGTAGGCTTAGTCATTAAAGTTATGAGGACCATTTTAAATATCTAGAACCCTATACTTGTGGGCATGCCAATTTCTAGAAAGGCTGCTATACTTAACAAATTGTAATTGTTAAATTTTCTTCTATATATTCAAGATCTCTGTTAAAAAAAAAAAAAAGATTTTAAAGATAGGAGTGCCCAAGCTCAAATGGTAGTGCTCAGGGCTGTGGAGGTAGACGTCTAGCGTTCGAGCCCCATGCCTGCAAATTGGCCCTCCTATTCCCCTCCCTCAAATATCTAAGGCAAAAAAAAAATAGATTTTAAAGATTATGTAGTACTAGTAATTTAATTTCTAGTCAAATGTAATAAATTAACGCATAATTACATTATTAAAAATAAATTAAGTTGGAAACTAATCCAATTTCTTTTGTTAACTCAAATTAGACTGCTGAAGGAGCACGAGCTAGAGGAGCATCCAAAATCATTGGCATTGATGTCAACCCAGATAAATTCACAAGAGGTATTTAATTTTATTTATTCTTTTGTTTTTAGATTTTAAAACCTCATTTTCTTAATGTAAAATAAAGGGAAGCCTTAGCGTAACGGTAAAGTTATCGCCACTTTGCAGTAAATGCATGATTCTCTAATTCTGTATAAATGCGGGATGTTTTCATACACCGAGATGCATTTTTATTTTCTTAATGTAAAATGTAAATTTATGAAATTAAATATGCATTGCAGCCAGAGCAGTTGGAATGACAGAATTTATAAACCCAAAAGATGAAAGCTCAAAGCCAGTGCATGAGGTTAGTTAGTTAGTTAGTTAGGTTCTTCATTATAATAAGCATACTTAACTCAATTACAGACTAATTATACTACTATAAGCATTATTATTAATCATATAAATTAATGGCGTTACAGAGAATTAGGGAAATGACAGGAGGAGGAGTAGATTACAGCTTTGAATGTGCAGGAAATTTGGAAGTTCTACGAGAAGCTTTCTTATCTACTCATGACGTAAGTTTCAATTTATTATCAGAGTTAAATTTAATTTCTGAAGTAAGTTTAAATTTGTTGTTAGTATTATTTTGCATCCAATTTATAACATAAATTTATTATTTTGTATCTAATTTATAACCTAAATTTAATTTCTGTATTACATGATTATTTTAGAAAATAAAATTAAAAAAATCGATATTACCTCGATTCGAAACCTCAGGCTCACCCCTCTTTATATAATATATGTTGTTGTGGGACATGCCAAAAAGTGGCAAAACTCCGAGCAGTGATTATAATACTTTCTTTTCTTAATGATTAAATTATAGGGATGGGGAAAGACGGTGTTAGTAGGAATTTATACAAATCCAAAAACGTTGCCACTACATCCGATGGAGCTGTTTGATGGCCGGAGCATCACCGGAACAATATTCGGGCACTTCAAAGGTAAGAGCCAGTTGCCTCAACTCGCCGGAGAATGTATGAAAGGGACGGTGAATCTCGATGGTTTTATAACACATGAACTTCCTTTTGAGAAGATTAATGAAGCCTTTGGGTTGCTGAAGGAAGGAAAAGCTTTGAGATGTCTTCTACTCCTTTGATACTTTCATGACCAAAACTCACTTTCTATGAGTATTGTATTCTTCTGCTACTTCAGTTATTATTCATGTATTTATTTTCCACCGTCATGCTGTGTATAAACCTTAACAGTACATTTGAGCAGATATGCCCATAATGTGTAGTTATGCCATTTGAACTATCAGTCAATAATAATTTGAACCATAGTTACTGATTCCATTCACAAAAACAAAGAAACAACAGATAGAGAATGTTTAAGGCTTGAAGTGTCAGAAGTTACTTGGAGAAATTCAATTCCAGGAATCCAGATTAATCAGTTAATACATATAAATCTTCCAGAGCCTCGAAGTTCCATCCAACTCTATATATTTTGCTAGAACCAGACCAAAATACGACTCCTATCATAACAAAGATCTCAGGCAAAGGAGTAAACCATGCGAGTGTATATAAAACAAAAGGAAGCATAGATGTTGGAAACATCTTTACATGATGGGGTGTATGTATGTATTTAAATATTTATAAACTGGTACTAGAAGTAGCATCAAGTCATCTCATGCCTCAGTGTGCAGGTACACGAGGACCGCGTGGCCTGACAGGTGTTTTCGATGGGCTTACCCTGAAAGTGTATAACATGGAGTTAGATAAAGCTTAGTCTTATGAAAAGGTCAGCCGCTGCCAGAAAACTAACCTTATTGGCAATGATCCCAAAACCACCCCGCTGCAGTTTAGAGCCGCTATTGCACTCTCAGCCTGATAATGAACACAAAACACATCTAATCAGAACTAAAAAATAAGGTAAATCGGCATCATAAAATAGTGACCAGCATAAATTTGGGCAGTAAATCACTATGGCAATCTTAAACCAGGGGAAATTTGAGGAAGCAAAACGTGAAAAGAAGAAACAAGTCATAATGGGATGTCATACAAGTGGTCAGAAAACTGAAATCAGCATGCATTGTGGCAAACTAGCACAGATAACAAACCACAGCACGAACAATTTCTTATGCAAATTGAAATAATGTAAAGGTCCTCCTTTACCACATTTATCCACCAAATCTGAAAGAAAACTGCATCAATTCTTAAAAACTTGATACATTCGTCTATGAGTACCTGAATCAAATGTGACCTCTCCTGAAAGCTAAACTAAGAATGAACCTTTACCCATTGTTGCTACTTTCTTGCATCTATTTATAAAATGGGAAATAATCACATAAGAAATCTAGAATTCTAAAGATGGTTGAGGATTAGCGAGTGCCATTCACTGCCCTTCCCAGCAAATCGTTAAGTGATTTACAAACAACTCAATTGGAGATGGAATTTTCAAACTGATAAAACTAGTTTATTCAAAGCAGAGTTCTTTCAAAGGAAAACCAAGTTCAGAATGTAATATGTGGCACAAATTTATGCAGCATAGTAACAAGTGTCAAAAACAAAGTAAAGTGAAATTGAGATATCCTTTCTGTAGTTATAAGTTAGTGATGAATGGTGATAAAGGAAGTTGCATAATGCTTTTGCCATGGATATCAACGCAATAGTAAGATTAAACAGAAAATTGCTCCACACTTATGTAGTTTTAGTTCTGTACATGAGGCATATCTTAAAGAAGACCATCAGCACTACTTAGGATGCTTACACAATGTTTTATTATCAGCAAAAATTCATAAATACTATATAATAAGAAGACTAGAAATAAAATTTATGAAGCAATTAAAACTAACAGTAAACATAAGTGTAAAACAATTGCACTAAAAATTGTATGTGTGAAAACATAAAAATATTAGTCATTTAGAAGACCATGCCAAAATGTAAATCACTTCACTGTACACTGAGATTAAATTTAATTCTAGCAGTTGCTTCCTTAGTAACATTTGACAAATTGAAATCCATGGTGCTTCTGGGTTTGGCTGTTTTCTACTCATCTCCCAAATAATGATTGACATGAAAGGCCAAATATTTAGGCATAGATAACCCTAGATTATTGGAAATGAGTTTCCCCACCAAAAGTCATTTTAAAATGAGAGCAAAACAAGTAAATGAATATTTGTTGACTTCCTTTGAGTTCAAACTAATCAGTCAATATGCAATATGCAATCTTAGATACATCATACATGAGCGGTGAAAAAATGCAAAGAACCTCTAAAAGTTGTTTTCTTTTTCCACTATTTTCCACTATTCCATCTGTAAGGTTCCAAGTTATTGCGAAAGTTTGCATTCCTCTTCTTCAAATTGAAGAAAAAGCTCAGTTTTTTACTCGCATCAGAAACTACTTTCCTAAATTTCTGAAGCATCATCATATATAATTGAGGGTTTATGCAAAGAATCTTGAATGATTATTGTACCCTAGCACTAAGAAATGCATAAATTTAGGGTATGCAAAAAGACCAATTCTCATATCAAAGGTAACTCATACACTGATCAAGCCACAGCCTAAGAATAAAGCACAAATTGTAGATATTTCACAGGTACATGCAATCAACAATTAGACATTATGAAGGATAAAAAAGAAACATCACCAGCACTTGTGAAAACTTGGTTACAGAAATGTCACTAAGACACTTCAGAACAATTCCATCAATACCCTTCTAACAACTTTTCATTTCCTTCATTATCTACTCAAAGACTTTTCATTTCATGGTGAACAAAAGAACAATATTTGTGTCTGAACTTGCTGCTAGACAAATACATCAAAGGTTAAAATAAAAATCTAAGGATTTTCATTCTACCTACTCACAAGCCTTTCTTTCATAAGGGTACTCTTTATCTTGTACCATCCCAGAGTTGATAACACTCATAACTCGTAAAAGAGGCCCATAATTATCTCAATATATAAAAATCAGTGATTACCTCAACTAATTCTTTTTCACCTTCCTAGGTTTAAATTAAATCATAGAATATTCAGCATAAACTAATAAGATGAGGAAGCAATTACCATTACAAACTCTACGAAAGCAATACGAGTAGAATGATGATGGTCCCCCAGAAGCCTCAGGCGATACACCTGCTTTAAACCAGATATTTGTATATTTAAAATCCCCAAACATTACTTGTATATCCAAAGATAAGTAATTTCCAAGTTCACAAAAGGTATAACCACAAACCTCTCCACAAACTGATTCAAAAAAGAGTTTAACATCTGCTTGAGTAACCTGCAGAAAAACAAATGAATGATTCCGTGTAAAATGTAATGAAGCCCACGACCAAGAATAATTTTTGAGAAATGATCAAGAACGAACCTTCTTATCTATGTTTGTGCAGTAGATGGTTCTTGTACACATTTCACGTTCATCATCATTCTGGCATCCAAGGTGCCAATAGGTAAGCAGGTACAATAGAATCAAATAACAATGATGAAGCACAATATTAGCAAATTTGGTATCATTTACATGTCTGAATGACAAGATTATCTCACCCTTGGCAAAAAGGTTGGGTTAACTGGTGCAATAGCTGTTTTTGAAGGCAGTACCCTCACAGGGTAGAATCCTAGCATTGTCCCAGCAAGATTCAAGGCAGCCCGTGCACTTTCTGCACATAAGCTCACTAGATCACTCTATCGAGATATGAAAGTGAGAGAAGAAAGAAAAGAAATAAAACAGCCAGCAACGAATCAAAGCAGGTAATTAAAATTACCCTCATCAGTGAACTCAATAAAGGCAAAGCGAAGTACTGAATTTGGATCACCACAAATACGGCAGTCAACCACCTTTGCACAAGAAAGGAACTTGTTCAAAAATTTAGTTACAATTAGGGCCACTAGAATCACAAAAAGAAGAAGCAATAACAGAATTACCTGCCCACAGCCAACAAACAGTGCTGCAAGTTGCTCTTCAGTGACCTGATTCCCAGAAAAGAAAGAAAATACATTAATATTCAAAACTTACAGACAACAACCAACACTGAAATCAGGAGAAAAGAAATTACTATATATCAAATGACAATACAAAAGTTTATACCTGTTGATCAATGTCAGACACATAAACAGTCCTGCGAATTATCTCGTCCCTCTGCGCCATACTTGACCTACTGTTTATCCTCCGTTTTCCTTGACTAAAGCTTTTCTTCTGCAAACAAATGCAAAAGCAACATTAAAGTTTAACAAAAGTTCGATCATTTGAGTCATAAATAAACAAGCTTTTTAAGCTTCAATAATCCCAACGACACAAAATATAAGATACAAATACCACACCTCTTCAGTCCTTGAATTCCCATCAACCAAAACTCATCTAAACAAAGATAAACCATTTATTATTATAAAGGTCTATCATTTCCAAATTTCTACCAATACCCAACTTGGTCCTAGTCAAGTTCAAGAAACCCACCAAACCCAAAGTTCAGAATTCCCTTTCTGTTCTTCTTTTCCATAAAATATGTTATAGAATCAAAGACAAATTCATTACCCTTCTAGCACCAATGCCATTAAGCTGCCCATTTCTAGCGCCGTTGGTATGCACAAAGGAGTCAGTGTTGTTAGCATAAAACCCCATAGTGAGCCTATTAAGCCCAAAAGGATTGCCCTTGCTGTTACCATTAGCAAGAGAAGGAGGCACAAACTCCTCAGCCATGGGGTTGAGCTTAGAGAATAATTCCTGCAGCTCCCTTACATCCCTCTGGTAGCTCTCTTCCACGTCTCCACTACCCTGCAAATCACCTCCACCTCCGCCGGATTGCTGACGATTATGAGACGGATAATGATGGCCCACCATCTGCTGCTGCTGCGGCTGCGGCGGAGATTGTACCTTCATGTAGAGAGGCTGAATCGCAACAGTGTTGTTGTCGATGAGCGACCGTACGACGTCGGAGTGATTGTTGAGCTGGTCCTGATCGTTGGGTGATGATGGTACACTCGAATCTAGACTGGAATCCACACCAGCATTTTCCACAGCAGCTGCCATGATTTTGCTCTCTCAACTCAATTCCCGAAATCAGCTCCGCTTTCTGTTAATTTGATAAAATAATAATAATAATTTAAAAAAAACAAAAATAAAAAATTGATTACACAAAGAGCCCCAAAATAGTCTCCATTGATGAGAACCAAAAAACCTCGAGATCACACCGGAGAAAACGAAAAATGGGGAAAAAAAGGGAACCAAAAAGACACAGAAAACAAGGTACAATAAAAAATAAAAAAAAATTCTTACAGTGGCGTGTTTGGTCTGTATTTATTTTCTGAAAAAGAAATTCCATTACAATCGGTGCCTGAAACGTAACAATCCAAACAGACCTTTGGATCTCTCTTCTTCACACACACACAGAGTCACCACCAAAAATGGCGTAAAGGAAAGAAAGGTCGATCGTTTGTATGAGGGCTGCAAACCAACCAAAACTTGTTTGTTTGTTTGTTTCTACAGCTTCTTCAAACCAAGGTTTGTAATGTAGTAGTGAAGAAGTACATATGATGGATTGAATACATAATGCATGCGTGTCATTTAATGATTGGCGATAAAATGGCATGGGGATGTGTGATGGTGTTTTTCAGGTCAGGTTTGCTTTCACTTTTTTACCACTTACTTACTGTCTTCTGCCTGGTGGTTGTTGGTAGGACAACAAGGGTTTGCCGGTTTGGCTTGGTTTGGTTTTTATCTGGCAATTTGTTCCTCCAAAAGGATTAATACAATCAACGAGCCAATTTTTTACCTTATCGGACCGGGATTCAACAAAATTATAACAGTGAACTTGACTCAATTGGGGAACAACACCAATTGGCTAAGCGCGTGCCTAACGATCCTAAGAATGGTAGGTGCTCTTCTTATCAAGTCTCAATGCTTAGGTTCGATTCACTTGCTCTATTTCCCTTAAATAGAGAATAGAGTAGAGTAAATGCATATTTATAAAAAAAAAAAAAAGAACTTGACTCAATTGAGGTTCACTTTGACTTGTTTATAAATATTTAATTAAATTTAAATTTGGATTAGATTCAACTTATAAATTAAAATAATGAAAATTTGTCTGTCAAAACTATCGATATACCAAATCAATAAAAAATTAGCATTGTTACTGTTTTATCAATTTTTTCTCACAAGACAAATATTCTGATTTACTTTTTTAATTACTATATCAATAAAATATAATTGATATAATTAGTTTAGTGTATGAGTTATATCATATATCAGATGTAGGTAAAAAGTTCTAATAAACAATAATGTATTTTTTTTATTAATATTCATATATTAAATATGCTCGTAAAATGTTTTGACAACCCCATTCGAAATCGAAAATCAAACCGAACCGAAATTGAAACTAATGATGAACTTGTATTCTAGGAACGAAAATCAAATTGAAAATAATTAATGTGTTTCTACCTTTGGTTCTTACTAAGAATTAGAACCATGCGAAAAACCAATTTGACTTTATTTAATTTTTAAGTATATTATATTAGATAATATTTAAATCATCCCATTGTATATATTTTTTTTTCATATTTCCCATTTGATTATTTTTATGTTTTCTGTCTTTTGAGACTCCCTAAATACAAATGACCTTAATCAAAATTGAGCAAAAAAAAAATTAGAGAAAACCATCGTTCTAGGAATCGAAATAAAAATACCAAAATGCCGAATTATGGTTTTATCTCCAATATAACATTTTTTATTTTCTATTTTATTCTCTTTCCACAATTGAATGGATAAACAATCATGTAGTAATTTTAACGTGTACAATGTCTAGTAGACCCTCAAAAAATTAAAGGTCTGCTAGGCGAGAAATTTATAGGTAAACATTGTTTATTGACACATCAATTGGACGGTCAAATAGGTATTAATATTGAAAATGCTTTTTTAAAAAATTATTTTAGCATTGAAGATGTATTTTAAAAAAATTTTCTATTTTTCTGATGAAGCTATCAAATGAAACTAATTTACTGTTGTATTAAAGATTCTCTTCGTCTATCAAACATAGGATAGGAAAAATCAAATGGCGATCGGTATATAATGATTGGTAAAGAGAAAGGATGAAAGACAAATTAATAAACTAACATTTTTATAGTGGCTAATAAAAAACAAAGAAGGAATATTAATATTTCGTAGTATTTTTTGTTCTGACTT
>CATIWJ010253766.1:0-12340 GCA_949640765.1 Croton laevigatus | reverse complement strand
TATTTGACCCACCAAAAGAGGACTTATAATCTAATAAACATAATTAAACTTTGATTGGAATATAAATAAAGTCTGTCTATACATAAATTGATTCAATCTTTTTGTTCATATCTGTTGAAAAAATCTTTTGCTGAGACTATTTTTTTTTTTCGAATTTATTATATATGTGTGTATGCGTATATGTGTTTTTATATAAAAGATGTCAATTATGGACCGGATAACATTGTGAGCTACACATCAGATTTTAGCCTCTCTTATATACCAAATAGTTGTTGACAATGTAATTGAGAGGAATCGAATTTAAGACTTTCACAATCAATAAACACTTTGATTGATTGTACATATATTTTTCAATACATATATATGTGTGTTTGACAGAAATGTGATGATTATTATTGTTACGTAAATCGCAAAAAATGGCTTCATGTAAGAGAGGGAAAGGAATTGTCTTAGCAATTGGTCAGAAAGGTATAGGAATAGAAGAACAGGAGTTGGGGGGTGGGGGTCCTGCCTGAAATCGAAGTGGATGTGTGAAAGTAAGCAGAGAGGCAAAAGAGCGTCAACCAAATCGGTTGCTGGGCCTTTTAAGTGTACGAAAGTTGCAAAATATTTCCTAAGGTTAGACACTGTTTAATGAAAGACTAAACTGTTGATGTCCCCTCCCATACTACTCTTTTTCGAGCAAAGTTAAAGAGTCTTAGGTCTTTTCATCAGCTCTTCTTTTAAAACAATGTTTATTGCTAATTACTGCTTCTAATTAACATTTGTTCTAATTAAAGATCAATTCTTTTCTTCCCTTTTAAAGCATCATTGGGATGAGAATGGGATCCCACCAGGAATATCCCGCCCTTTGAAATTTTGTAATTGCTAGATTAGATATTCATGTGCCAGAATGGAAACTTCTAGATATGATATATCCACGGTTTCGCATTTTGGAAATGTTTAACCGATCATATACATACGAATTAATAACAATGGAAAATAAAACAATAAATTGATTAAATTTAGTTTGATTCTTGAATTTTTAGAAGAGGAAGTGAAGAAAATGCACAAAGGAATTAACAATGTTTTTGCTCTTCATAATTTATCAAAAGAATATGTCTATTTATTCGCACGACTGATAAGTGAATAAAAATTAGCTAACACTACTCTTACGAATCATAATACATCCCAAAGGACATGTACTTTGATATTGAGGAAATACAAAACACGAGTCAATTACTGATAACACCATCTCTCTAAATCATTAGGGGAGTCCGGGCGAACCCCTCAGCCGGATGGTTCGGTTCGAAGAACCGCGGATCGCCCTGTCTAAAGGAAGTTAGGACATCGAACTATCATCCGATGTCTGAAGGCGTCATCGCCACATCGACTTAACCGACACCAGAGAACCTTCATCCAAGATATCGATCTGGAAAACGCCAAGAGCAGACTCGAGACTGACATGTCAGGACTACTGCGGAACCGTACGCCGACAAAGCCACTGAAAGTACTAAAGGAATGTCAGGAATTGTCAACCCGTACTATTACAATCGTCAGAGGACTCTTTGCTATAAATACCAAACCTCGATTACTGTGCCAGGTATCTCATTTATTGCTTTCCTCTGATTATTCCTTTCTGAGCTAAGCAAACCCTGACTTAAACATCGGAGTGGCCGCCCAAGGGCTTCGCCCGATTTTACTTCTTCTTGTGTGCAGGATCGGTTCGGTATCTCTCCCTGTTTTATCTACCGACCCTCACCCCGGACGGTTCAACCTCTTTTGGTTCACCCTTTCAACGGTTCAGAATATCAATTAGTGCGGTGAGCGTGGATCGAACCTTCAGTCTATCTGCAACTCCTATCTGAGCAATATGTCGAACATTAGAGGCATAGATCTGAACCTTGGTTTAAACCTCTTCCCCGAAGAACCTGGAATGGAAGATAGTGGCATCGGTCCCAACTTGGGCATCCCGCAGGCTAATGCGGCACCTTCTCAGGGTGCTTTCGGAGGGCAAAGGGTGAATACCGATCCGAACCCCAATCAGATCCTTCCCAACTTCAATAATCCGGTAGCAATGCAAGCACTGTATAGAGCGTATATGGATCTAAACAGACAAATGGGAGACTTGAGACAGCAAGTCAATCAGGTGTCACAAGCCCAAGGAGCCCCTGCGGCTAATGCCTCGCCCATCCCCCAGGCTAGCGCTTATGTTAGTAGAATGGATGTTATACCCTCTGCTCCTAAGGCTAAGACTAAGGGAAAGAGTATAATACAGGTTGAGGAGGAGGATGAGAGCTTCGAAACGGAAGGCGGACGACCACCTAGAGATGATGTCGAAGCTCGGGTGAAGGATATACTCAAGACTATGGGTATTCGTGGCATGGGATTAAACTTTGAGCAAAACACTGAGTCTCCGCTGATAGACAGCATCATCAGTCGACCTTTTCCTACAAGGTTCAAGATTCCCAGTAGTCTGGACAACTATGATGGGAACACTTGTCCTATGAGCCATGTTAACAAGTTCAAAATGGCAATTATTGCTCAAACCTACGAAGATCATGTCCTATGCAAACTCTTTCCTATAACTTTGAAGGGTATAGCACAGGACTGGTATCAGTCTCTTAGCCCAAGCTCGATCAGTTCATTCAAACAATTGTCCGAGCTCTTCCTGATGAGATTCGTCACTAAAATGCCACAGAAGATGCTTGCAACAGACCTCATGCTACTACATCAGAGGAAAAACGAAAGTCTAAGAAAGTTCGTCGACAGGTTCAATCAAGATGTCAATATGATTGATGATCTGCCATTTCAGTCAGCCTTCAGTGCCCTCTTGCAAGGAACGACCAACACAGACCTCTAAAAAGAAATGATCAAAGCCAAGCCTACAACACTCCAGGAACTTATGTCCATAATGCAAGATGAAGTAAGGTTAGAAGAGGGTATGAAAAATTTGGAGGGCCGACGCAGACAGACAGAACGACCTCGGAAAGAGGAGGAGAGTAGCAAAGACGTCGACAATGTGGGTCGGTACAGAAGGCGATCCACAGGTCCCGGTAATAGAAGGCATACTTCTAGTCAAAATGCCAACTTCACCCCTTTTAATGCTTCAAGGAGAGAGGTGCTTATGTCGATAAAGAGGAATGGAGAAGATATTAAATGGCCCCCGAGGATGAGGGAAGCCAGCAGAACTCAGAGGGACATGAGCAAGTATTATGACTTCCATCAAGACAGAGGTCATGATACTGAGGACTGCTGGAATCTCAAGGAAGAAATTGAACGTCATGTTCAGCGGAGAGCCCCTGGGATCAACCGATATGTCAAAGGATCGGGAGGTCACACGGAGGCTGACCGAAGGGAGGATCGGAGGGATGATCGGAATGATAGAAGGCAGGAAAGGCAAGAGAATCGTCCGAGGATGAATGAAAGACAAGTAGCAGGGGAGATAAATGTCATCCATGGGGGAAGCTGTGGAGAGAGCTCTACCAAGCGGAAAAGAGCAGCGAGAGAAATAATGTCAATTGCTCACAAAGCGCAAGACCCCCCACATCCCGATTCCCACCCTTCTACTTGGTGCCAGATATCCTTCACCACTAATGATTCCAAGCATGTGAAGCACCCTCACAATGACGCATTAGTAATACAGGGAATTGTTCATGGATACAGGGTCATGAGGATCTTGGTGGATGATGGTAGTTCCGTAAATCTCCTCACAATGGATGCTTTTCCGAAGAATAAACCTGGACCCCAAAAATATTAAGCCAGCGACATCTCCTATCATGGGTATCGGAGACCAGACAGTCCGGTTGGAAGGATCCATTGAGATCCATGTTGAGCTTGAAGATGATGATCTGACCAGAGATGTAAAGGTAGAATTCATGCTAGTAAACATCCCTTTCGCCTACAACATTCTCCTTGGCCGGCCTTACTTGTATAAGACCGGGGCTATTCCAAGTATCTACCACTTATGCCTGAAGATCCCTACCTTGAAGGGTGTCGCCATAGCTAGAGGCAGTCAGGAAGATACTAGACAGGCTTATGTGAATGCCTTGAGAGGAGTATTCCCGGCAGCCCAAATAGACGGAGAAATTATCCCTCCCCGGGCATCTGTAGTTCAACCCGATGGAGATATAAAGAAGATAAGACTTCCCCGAGGCGAAGTGGAAGTCGGCTCTGGTATAGATTCAAGGGTGATGGAAGATGTCTCCTCCGTCTTGGAAAAGCATGAAGATGTTTTTGCTTGGGATACAGCCGACCTGGTAGGCGTTGACCCAAAGGTCATTGTTCATAAACTAAACATTGACCCATCGGTTAAGCCTGTAGCACAGAAAAAAGGAAGCATTCCCTAGAGAAACAGATAGCAATAACTGAGGAGATCAGCAAGTTGTTACATGCGAAGGTCATCCGGGAGGTCCAGTACCCAGAATGGCTCGCCAATGTTGTCTTGGTAAAGAAAGCCAATGGGACATACCGAATGTGTGTGGATTTTACAGATTTGAATAGAGCGTGCCCGAAGGACCTGTATCCATTGCCGAGCATAGATCAGCTGGTGGATTCTACGGCAGGCTTCGCCCTATACTCCTTTCTGGATGCCAAAGCAGGGTACCATTAGATATTTATGTGTAAGCTAGATGAAGAGAAGACCGCCTTTGTGACCGACCAGGGAACCTATTGCTACCGTATGATGCCCTTTGGTTTGAAGAATGCAGGCGCAACTTATCAAAGGATGGTGAACACCATGTTCAAGGAACACATCGGTAGCATTGTTGAGGTCTATGTGGATGACATGATTATCAAGAGTAAGAGTGCAGAAGACCATGCTCGGGATATCGAAGTGGTACTTAAAGTCTTTCGGAATTACAACCTGAAGTTGAACCCAGAGAAGTGTACCTTCGGTGTTCCAGCGGGGAAGTTCCTAGGCTACATGGTTTTCCAACGAGGTATTGAGGCTAATTCGAAAAAAATCAAAGCGGTTGTTGACATGAGACCACCTACAAGTATCAAGGAGGTCCAACAGTTGAATGGCAGGATCACAACCCTCGGGAGATTCATATCATGTTCAGCCAGGAGGTGTCAGCCCTTCTTCAGGGTCTTGAAAAATCTTAAAACCTTTCAATGGACAGAAGAGTGCCAGAAGTCCTTTGAGAAACTCAAAACATTTCTTGCTTCGCCACCTTTGTTGAGTCGGCCCACTCCAGGGGAGACCATTTACATGTATCTTTCTACTACGGATGATACGATAACTTCGATACTTGTTAGAGAGCAGGATGGGGAATAATTTCCTATCTATTATGTCAGCAAAGTTTTACAGGATGCAGAGTTGAAGTATCCTAAGTTGGAAAAGCATGCTCTCGCCTTATTCATGTCTACTCAGAAGCTCAGACATTACTTTGAGGCTTACACAGTCGTTGTTAGAACGGATCTCCCACTTAGAAAGATTTTGCAAAAGCAGGAAACCTCCGGGAGGATTACAGAGTGGGCCGTCAAGATCGGCATATATAGAGTACAGTTTGAACCTAGAAGAGCTCTGAAAGCCCAAGTCTTAACCGACTTCATTGCCGAACTCACCCCAGCAGACCAATTGCATGACAATCCTGTGGAGAAATGGGAAATGTGGGTCGATGGTACAGATTGTGCCGAAGGATCAGGAGTTGGCATCGTGATTAAGGGACCACATCGGCTCCTTATCAAATACGCTGTAAGACTTGG
Source organism: Croton laevigatus (assembly GCA_949640765.1). Classification (NCBI taxonomy): domain Eukaryota; kingdom Viridiplantae; phylum Streptophyta; class Magnoliopsida; order Malpighiales; family Euphorbiaceae; genus Croton; species Croton laevigatus. Next base: position 6,652 of record CATIWJ010253766.1, on the reverse strand, counting down.
CTTCCAAACATCCAACAATGGGGCGAAATACGAGGCTCTCCTGAATGGTTTGAAGTTAGCCAGATAGATCGGCATGGAACAACTAACAATCTACAATGATTCACGCCTTGTTGTCAATCAGGTTCAGGGGAACTTTAAGGTGAAGAAGGATGAGCTGATTCCATATATGGAAATCGCCCAGAAAATGAAGCTCGATGGGTGGGACATTGTTCAGGTTCCTAGAGAACAAATATCAGAAGCTGATGAGATCGCCAAGGCAGCAGCTCAGGGCAATATGGAATCCTTGAAAAATATACCCCTGACCATTCAAGAATTTCCGACCTCTCGGGGAGAGCACTTGTGCTTTGTTGAATGGCGAGATAGCTGGATGGAACCCCTTGTCCGATGGTTGGCTGAGGGAATACTACCGACGGATAAGAAATAGGCTAATCGAGTTGCGAAAAAGTCCAGGGATTATAGTTGGTACGAAGAAGACCTCTACAGGCGATCCCGGACTCACCCTTGGCTCCGATGCATTTCGGAGCAGAGAGGCCAGTATGTTCTGAGAGAAATCCATGAAGGCATTTGTGGAGCACATCAGGCGAGCTCCACTTTGGCAAGAAAAGTTTTGCTGCAAGGTTATTTTTGGCCAACAATAAAAACCGATGATGAGGAAATGGTAAGGAAGTGTCATAAATGTCAGGAACATGCTAATGTTCAGAGAGTACCGACATCGCCTCTTTCTCCCATCGGAGCTTCATGGCCTTTCCATCAGTGGAGGATTGATATATTGGGCCCTTTTTCACAGGGATTGAGGCAGTGCAAGTTCCTTATAGTTGCCATTGACCATTTCTCCAAGTGGCCAGAAGCCGAGGACGTCGCAACGATCACCCAGAGTAGAGTCACTGATTTTACTTATAAGAACATTATCACCAGATTCGGGATTCCTAATGTCATCATCACTGACAATGGCAAGCAGTTTGACTCTAAACAGTTCTGGTCCTTCTGCCAAGGTCTCCATATTGATCTACACTTTTCTTCGGTAGCCCACCCTCAAACCAATGGGCAAACCGAAGTAACTAACAGAACTATTTTACAGGGATTGAAGAAGAGACTTGGTGACAAGAAAGGCTCCTGGGTAAATGAACTTAACAACATCCTTTGGAGCTTCAGAACTACCCCAAGGTCTCCCACAGGCGAAACCCCATTTTCCCTGGTATATGGAGCAAGGCAGTAGTGCCCGTGGAAGTTGGCCAGCCAATCTTCCGAGTAGAATTTTCCGAGCAAGTAGATCAAAGCATGGAACGAAGGCTGGAACGAAGACTTAGCCGAGGAACTGAGAGACTTAGCACAAGCTCGGATAGCCTCGTACAAGCAAAAGATTGCCAGGTACCATGACAAGAAGGTTTGACACCGGACCTTCCGAGAAGGCGAACTAGTGCTGAAAAAGGCTGAGATCACTAAGGGAAATGCTAGTGTCGGTAAGCTGCAACCAAACTGGATTGGACCCTTCAAGATCAAAAGGGTACTCGAACTTGGCGCCTACAAGCTCGAAGATATGAATGGGAAAGCCGAACCTAACTCTTGAAACTCCGACAACCTCAAGCTTTACTACCATTAATGTTAATATTTGTCTTTGTAAAAGTCAAATAATGCTTTAATGTAACATTTTGCAAGTCCAGGAAAATGATGAGGACGCTGCGGTGGTACCGACCTAGTTGGGATCGCCTATTGCGTCTACTGATCTTGGCAACCGACATTAATGAAATCACCTTTTTTGACTACAACATATTTACATACTGACACTGAAATAAATGGCTAACATGCTCCATTTATGGATCGCCTTACCGACAATACAACTATAAATAAATGGCTAACATACTCCATTTATGGATCGCCTTACCAACAATACAACTATAAATAAATGGCTAACATGCTCCATTTAAAAATTGCCTTGCCTACAACATCGCGTAAATGGTTAACATGCTCCATTTACAGATCGTCTTACCTATAACGGCTACATGTAAAATGGTTAACATGCTCCATTTAGAAATCGCCTTATCGACATAACACCAAACTAAATGCATCCGACAGTTACGAAGAAAAATACAAGCAAATTAATAAAGAAAGCCGAAAATGAAAAAATACAGTTCGCCTAATCCGACACCTCTACTGGACCAACATTTTGTCCATTGGTAGGATTGGAGACACCTTGGCCATCGCCCTGAGGAACAACGCCGCTTGGCTCTTCTGACGGCAAAATCGGTTGTTCCTCATGCTCAACATTTTGTCCCTCCCCGGACAGATGAGACCTCCCATCATCGCCCTCTGCGGGAGGATCGTTAGTTTGGTCCAAATCCTCTATATCAGAATCTGAGGGACGAATATTGTAAATCTCGTTGTCCGACTTCATAGAGCCAATTGTATCAGCAACACTCCCCTCACCACGTTCTCTGAATTCCCGCACAAGTTGATCACGAAATGCGATCAACCACAAGGCGGCCGACGTCTCCACTTCGGCCACTTCCCTCTTTGAGGCAACTGCATTAGCCTCGTATTCTTCCTTCAGGGCCTCGTAGGCAAAATTCATTGTTTTCTCTCTTCCCAGAAAAGACTCCACGTCAATTTTGGCCTTTGACATGTCATAGTCCATATCGGCCACAGTCCTAGTCAACCCGGCCACTTATGCCTCGAGCTCCTTTATTTTGCTATCCCGAGCTAGGATCGCCAGTTCCAGATCGTCATTCTTTCGGTGAAGATCGTCCCTCTCGTCCTCCACCTCATTGTGGCCGACCATAACTTCGTCCAACTCTTTGGACATTATCATCGCCTCTGCTTTCAACACCTCAGCAACCTACAAAACGCATGCATAAAAAAAAGAGAGAGAAGAGTTACTAAAATATTGTCTTACCTGCAAGCAGTGGCTGAGACCAGTCGCAATCCTTGTGGCTCTCGTCATTTCGTTAAGCCGCCTAAAGTCATTAGGCAGCAGCACCGACGTCCCCATGTCATCGGCAACAGCAAGGCTTGCGAATAAAACCCTACTTCCGAACTTCTTCTCAAGCAGATCGGCCACACTGAATGACCCCTCACTCTCCTCAGCCACCTGTTTCTCAATTATTCTTCCTTTTTTTGGTTTTGCAGCCGCCTCTTTAGCAAGCAATACCGGTGCAAACCCCGCCCCGGTAGGAGCAGGACATTTGGCAACCTTCTTTGGATCCACGGCTGCTGTTGCGGACACCTTTGGAGGCACATTCTTCTTTGGGGAAGGCGGCCTTCGATCTTGGGCGACCTTCCCCTTGCCTTTATCTTGTTCAGGCTTTCCACTAGATTGGGCAGCCCTCTTCCTCTCTAAAGCTTCTAGTCTCGCTGCAACCATCGACATACCTGCAAAACAACAAACCGATGTTACGATCAGTACGAGAAATTGAAATAACACTATGGTATGAGATATACCCCCATTCGGGTTAAGCTGACGTCCGTCATGATCCACCACTACCCCTGAATACCAGTTCCGCACGAACTTCTCGCCATCAAACGGACCCTCGACCACCATCTCCAGAAGTGCATCCAAATGCTCCTTCTCCTCCACAAACATATCGGCCAGGTCTCGGGGGTTGGTCGCCGGCACATTCTTGTTCCAATCCTTCGGCACTTTGGCCAATGAAGGATGGTCGACTATGAAGAACTTCTTCTTCCAATCATGCTTCACAGACGATGGAAGATTAAAGACCTTCCTATTCGGCTGAAGGGCGATGTGGTCAGATTTCTTGCTAGACATCACCTTGTATAGGTGCAATACCTCCCTCACTGACAAGGCGAACCCTTCACCACAAGCCGAAGCTAGAAACTGCAGACCTCGGAGAACCTTCCAAGCATTCGGGTGCAGCTGGGCCATGTTTATCTGATGGAAGTTCAGAAAATCAATCTCCAACCTTGTCAGTGAAAATCTTAAGCCGGATAAGAGATGTTCTACATACACGACCCTTCCGTTGCCCAGAGGAGACTGGTCGGCACCCATATCTGAATCAGCCGAGTAAACATTGTAGTCCGGTGGGAAACGATAATGCGCCGCCACATGCCTTATATAGTTCAATGTCATTTTACTGGCGATTTCACCAACCGAGGCCCGCTTCTTTTTCTCCTTTGACGGACGAGACTTCTTAGACGCACCCGCAGCGGTAGATGCCGAAGCCCTAGCCTCCGGAACCCTGGGGATGCCTACAATTCGTCTTGAACTTACCCCTCTCCTACGCGCTAAACTAGTATCGACTTCATCCTCCTCTTCTTCATCCACTAGTCGGTATGGTCCACCCGTGGGAAACGCCACATCTAGTGTTCGCCCACTCGTTGACGTCTCCCCTTCGGATCCGCTTGAATTCCGCTGGCGAACCTCTTCGTTGGAGAGCTGGCTTCTGAAATTGGTGGATGGATTCTGGGAGTCACTTTGGTCACTCATCTTCTCAAAGGCAAAGACTTCTTTACCTTACTTCCGGGTGGGGGGGAGGGGGAATGACGAATAAGAGCTAATATTCAGAAACAAAGATCGGTCGAGAGAAAAGCTTTTAGTTCGGATATTGAAAGCGACAGCAATAAAGTTCCGAATGAATAAGGACTCATCTATTTATAGAAGGGAGAAAGGCGATTGAAACGAGGCAGAAAAATCTAGAACCCGACCACATGTCACACAGGCACATGGCACGGAAGAGGAACCGTCAGAGCAATAAATGCAAAAGGCACGCCGCTTCCATGGGCCGAGTATCAAGTCATGGGCCAGACTCATTAATCAGACTTCAGGACATCCCGGTACCCGATTATAACCCTCAGTCCTTGACTTAGGGACCTGGGGGGGACATGTGATAACACCGTCCCTTTAAATCATTGGGGGAGTCCGGGCGAACCCCTCAGCCTGATGGTTCGGTTCAAAGAACCGCGGATCGCCCTGTCTAAAGGAAGTTAGGACATCGGACTATCATCTGATGTCCGAAGGCGTCATCGCCACATCGACTTAACCGACACCAGAGAACCTTCATCCAAGATATCGGTCTGGAAAACGCCAAGAGCAGACTCGAGACTGACATGTCAGGACTACTGCGGAACCGTACGCCGACAAAGCCACTGAAAGTACTAAAGGAATGTCAGAAATTGTCAACCTGTACTATGACAATCGTCAGGGGACTCTTTGCTATAAATACCAAACATCGATTACTGTGCCAGGTATCTCATTTATTGCTTTACTCTGATTATTCCTTTCTGAGCTAAGTAAACCCTTACTTAAACATCGGAGTGGCCACCCAAGGGCTTCGCCTGATTTTAGTTCTTCTTGTATGCAGGATCGGTTCGGTATCTCTCCCTGTTTTATCTACCGACCCTTACCCCGGACAGTTCGACCTCCTTTGGTTCACCCTTTCAACGGTTCAGAATATCAATTACTTTTATTACAATGACGGGATTAAAGCTTTAAATGAACCAATTAATATACCGGTAAAGAGATTAGAACTCGGGTCATGAAAAACTTGTTCGAGTTTATTCATTTAGCTAAACTAATCAAGCCCGTTTGAAAACAGAGTTTAACTCAATCTCAATTTAGGAGCTCGCAAATTGCTTCACAAATAGTATTGATTAAGTATTGGTGAACATGTTTGCGGCCCTCTTATCGAATGAGCTTACGAGCCCATTTGTTCATAGCGTTTGCAAATATGTGCACAATTTTATTTTTGAACAAGTTTGCGAACAAATTCATTTGTATTCATTGTGAACTAAAAAATTATTTTTACTTATTTATGCAAAATAAATCATTTTGCAAGAGTCAAGTTTCGAACGAGTTTTCGATCCACATTTCAATCGAACTCATTAGTCGAGCTGAAATTTTCGCAAATATAAACGAGCCAAGGTTGAATCCAGAAAACCTTTAAACAAGCTGAATTATTTGGTTGGGGTTGGCTCGGGCTAACAGGAATCAGTAACTAAATTCTGAATAAAAGACATTGGTAATCCATTGACACCATACAAATCATAACTTTTGTTCGAACAGAAAGCAAGGGAAGTGTAGTGTGGTGTGGATAAAGCCCTGACCCAGCAATCATAATTCACTATTTATTGGGGTTTGAATATGTCGTTTCCTATCAACAATTGTACTCCTAACTCAATAATACATTCAAATAATAAACTCGTAACTCTAAACAACAGTTACTAATAATAATACATAAAGGTGAAAGAAAAAAAAAAAGACAAGCACATGATTCCGGATTTTACGAAGGGTTGGTATTATTCTTACTTGCTCAACTAAAATTACCTGTCCATTCCCTTCTTCATCAAAGCATAAGCACATCATCAGTCAAAAAAAAAAACTTGCAACTTTCACTGACTTATATGTGACACTCAACGTTCATTTCATTTTTATACATAAAAGAGAGGAGTTGTTTTTACTTTTGACTTTGACTCTTTTCTCTTAATCAAAAGAAGAAAATACTACTAAAATATAACTACTCGTTTAATAATTACACTACTACTAACTTATTTTTTACAGTTTACAGAAGCAGAGCAGGTAGTAGCAACCTTTTCTACTACCCATTTCGGTACTTATTAGGTCCCACAAGTACCTTCACTTACAACAAGACATCATCAATTTTGTGTTAAGTAGTACTTTTATGTTATGTATCTTTCATCTTTT
>CATIWJ010253660.1:0-13395 GCA_949640765.1 Croton laevigatus | reverse complement strand
GGTTTAAGCTTGTTTATTGGTCTTGGTTTTTGTGGGTTTTATTGGATTTGCAGAGATCTAAAGGTATTAGCTTCTTTTTAGTGGGGTGTTTTTATGAATAAATGTTTTAATCTATTATTTATGATTTGGATGATGAATTCTATCATATTATGATCTACCCAATTTTCCAAGTAATATTTTCGTATATATATAAAAAAAAAAACTTTATCCAGTAGTATGAACAACTTCTACTACTTTGTAGTTATTTATTAATTAAAATTTAAAAATAAAAATTTAAACCTAAAGGATATTTTAGTATTTAAAATAACATTTATAAATTTATATCAATTAAATTTAAATATATTTAATAAATTCTAAAATATTCTCGTACGTCTCAGTTTGTGACAAATATATTTATTGTTCATATTTGTCTTATTAATAATATTAGTAAATATGCATATCTATTTTTAACTATGCATATTTACAGTAATTAAAAAGTGAGATTTATTTAATTTTTTTAAATGATATTTAATTAATGTTTCAAACAATTTTTATAATAGAGTAGTAAATTAACATTAAAAATTGTGAATTTTATTACTTTACATTTATTTAAACAACATCTTTCTTGGTATAAACATCCTCTCTCTTCATAAAATTCATCAATTTACTATTTTTAATGTGCAATTCAAAATTTCCAATGTGATTTTATGCTACTAATTGAGTAAAAACTCTATAAATTAATAATGTTGGGACCGGTGAAATTTATTAATTTATAGAGCTTTTAATTTATCGATAAATTGATAATTATTAATTTAAAGAGTTTTTAGCCGATTCAACGAATTTCAGATTTTCAAATTTTCGTATAAATTAAATTCATTATTTGTACATAATAAGTTGAAATGCATTAGAAGTTATAATAACTTTGAATTTATTGTACTACTCAAGAAAAATAGTTATATTCAATGTATTCTTGAAACAAATCTGATATATAAACAATATGAAGACTTTAAAACATTCAATGTGGCTATCGTAATAAGATAGATATCGACAATCTAATAAACTATCCAAATGAAAATGAAGCATATTCAAAGGTTTAAAATTTAGAAGAAATTGTAGCTAATATAATTGAGAACAATATTTAAGAATGAAGCTAAAGATGATACGGTGCATTTGGAATCTATTACGTCAAAGAAAGTACTTTTGGCGTCTAAAAATATTCACAACTTTATTATACAATTCGAAAATATAACACCGAAACTATTGGATGCAATAAGAAAAGTTAGAGATAAACTCCAACTAGATTTGAACTTTAAAAGAAAATAAATAACCGTAGAATCATATTTCACTAAATTTTAATAATTATTTTTTCAATTTCTACAATTATTAATTTCTGATTTTTGTGGGATCTAAAATTATAAAAAAAATCTCCTCAAAAATTATTATCTTATTGTTTTATTGATTTTTATAATTTTTTTCAACTGACCCAAATTGTAACCGCATAAATTTTTTATTAAAATTTTCCTTAATAAAGCACGATTAATTAATATCCAAAGGAAAATGTCGTAACTTTTTGTCAGCTTGAGCAAGATACAACGGACTTGCGTATATTTCAATACAAATTGATTGTTTTGACTTTCCCTGCACTAATTTAGCACTCTGACAAAAATTTCACTATTTTTTTTTGTCCAAAAATATTGTGGAGTTAGATTATGTTCACGCCTATAAAGAGCATAACCATAAAATTCAATATGTTTTTCTTGTTTCAAATAAGAAACCAATGTGAATCTACTGGAACCATCAATTTATATGGACGGTCCAGAAAATATGGCATGATGATGACTTGCATAATGAAAGAAAAGAAGGTTTCATTTCTTTTTAGAAGAAAAGGGCTTTCAAGCCAATACAAAATTAATACCAAATAATTACAAACACACGCATAATAAACTAAAAAGCAATTGCACTAATACTAATTGTTAAAAATAAAACTCGTTGGGAGTCACCCATCCAATAGGTCTAATTGAAAGCTCCTAAGTCCTATACGTATATGAATAAATCAAAGGGCCTACCATTTGAGTCAATGGGTGTGATTGAAAATGCTAGAGCCTCCTTTTGGACAGCTGGTTTTGTCTCTGCCTCACAATATTCAATTATGAACAATAACAAAGTCCTTGTGCTGGACAAAATCATTTCTTTGCACTTTCGATTTCTTAAATACAAACAAGTTTAACCCTGTTAGTGGATGTAGACATTCATTATTCTTGTTTTCTAGAAATCGACTAATTGTAACTTCATTGCATATATAATATGATAGAACCATAGGAGCTCTTATTCCATTAACTAAGTTCATGGATTCAATTCTTGTTTAGGCATGAAATTGTATTAAATCTCCTAAGACACTAACCAACTATCTTATTTCTACAAACCAGATATTTAATTTAGACCGTTGACGTCGAAGATGATACTGGTGCATCATACAAACTATTTGTATAAAATATTTATTAAATATTTTCATTAATCATTGAAGACGTGCATGATAAAGAGAAAAAACAAAAGTTATATATATAAAGTATATGTGCCTGAGCTTGATACACAAAGAAAAATAGGAAAATACTCAAAAGAATTATTTAGTCACTGAAGAAAGAAGCAAAAGTAAAATAGTTTTCTTAAAAATAAAGAAAAGGATATAAGGTTGAAACCTTTTATTGTGGTGGAGTGGAGGTATTTTCTTTTGCCATGGAGATGTGAATACACGAATTCCACCTCACTATATATATATATATATATATATATATATATATATACAACTCTCAATAATTCAACGGCAAAAAGAGTATATACCATAAATGATAAACCAACCAATCCTTTCGCATGCACACTTGCGTTTATAAAATAAAAATACCCCGTTAAAGCTTTTAAGTTTAATTGAGAATATGGTGTAAATATTAATCTCAGCTCAAGCTTTCGAACTTTCTTTTCTATTTCATTGCAAAATTCATCACCATGGGTTCAAGGAAGAAGAAGAAGTTTGGCAATTTTTATTTTAGTCCTTCATTTCTTGAACTTTTTAAAAGGATCCGTAAAATTATATTTTAATTCTTTTACCGTTATTTTAATAGAAAAAATAAACAGTATCTTTGTCTAATGAAATTGAAATGCAGGGAGATTTTTATCCAAAAAAATAAACAAGAAGAAAAATGTAGAATATACAAAAATTCAAAGAAATTTTTTTAAATATATCTTAAGAACCAAACAAAGTAAAGATGTGCTCATGATTAATTAGAGTGAAAGAAATTATAAACAAAATAATTTCCAATGGCCGCATCTACTGTGAATATTGCAGAATCTTTGAATCATAATATTTTAATAAAGAATTTACAATAAGTTAATTTATATGAGTAGAAGTGTTGGTAGAAACCACCATTTAGCGCTTTCAATTAAAGTTGATGATGGAATAATCTTAATGATTCCATTATAAAATGAGGTATTTTCTTTAGGCTCACTTCTCTTTTATTTTGTTTATGGCCATACATTATTGTGCTTTAAAATGATAATGAAATTGAAAATGATTATTCCTTCCTCTCTTTACCAACAACTAGATGATTGATCCATCTTTCTCCTCAATTATTATATTCCCAAAACATTTTTATTTTCTGGTTTTAGATTTAGAACTGTTTTATATTCAAAGATGGATGTATAAATGAACTCCTTTTTATTTATTTAAAAAGATCAATATTTAATTAATGTCATTGAATTTTTTTTTTTAAAAAAAACTTATAATTTTTTATTAATTTTATAGAGAAGTTTCATTTATTTATATACAGGTTATTTATACTTGTAGAAAGCAACTAGTGGGTGACCGGCTAAAAAAATAGTTGGCGACAATAATATTATAGAATGGAAAAGGTAATTTTATAACATTTCATATGGTATGCTACTTTGTTAAAAATAAAACTACTTTTCCCATGAGGGTCTAATCTAATTAGAATTTAAAAATAAAACTACTCTAATTCCCATGAGGAATTATGAAGTTCGAGCTCCATTGTAGAGTTGGATTCAACATTAAGTGCAAAATAAGCTTGTTGGAATCCGCTTGATAATGAGCTCAAATTTGGTTTGAGCTTGATTTACATTTTACTATTTAGTATATTGAAATGCTTATTTTTTAAAAATTCATGTCATTTTGATTAAATAAAACGAAAGAAAAGGTACCTAAAAGACAACTTGTAAAACAATTTATCAAATTTAATATTAATACAATTCGCGATATAAATAATTAACGAGCTTATGAATTTCTAATATGATATGGTTATGAGCTTATCTTAATTCTTGACTCATTTACTAAACCAACTCAAAAACTTGATTTATTTACTGATTAAATAGATTTAAATGATTTTTTTTTTTCGAGCAAGTATCTCTCAAATAGGTTAGTTGGGTAATAAGTGTTAACTATAATAAATTTAGTTAGAGATGCCACAATTCGATTGGGTTTAGGGCCATGAACTGACATTCAAGGGTCATAAAACTGTTGAATCTTGAACGAAATTGTGGTACTACAATTAAAAAAGGTTCATGAACTTGCGGTTTGAGACCAATATATAGTTCAAAATGTGGCATGTTTCGTAATTGATTTTGGTGGTTTAACCCCTCAATTCATGATCAGTTCCAGTGATTCGACCTCTTGGTTCAACTGGCATTCTGGGGCTTCCAACGACGATTTCGAAACGAAATTGTGGTACTACAATTAAAAAAGGTTCATGAACTTGCGGTTTGAGACTGATATATAGTTCAAAATGTGGCATGTTTCGTAATTGATTTTGGTGGTTTAACCCCTCAATTCATGATCGGTTCCAGTGATTCGACCTTTTGGTTCAACTAGCGTTCTGGGGCTTCCAACGACGATTTCGAACCGGAACCGTTACGATTTAAAAAAATCTTGAACATTGAACCTGTCGCTGTTGCCATAGTACGGTTATGGTTCAATAGAGGCCGATTTTCGGTTTCCATTTAAAACGGTTATAAACCGACATTTCGGTCTGTTAGAACCGGTGATCGGGGACCTCCTTGTTGATTTATTGTTGAAAGTTTGACATCTTCGAAGCACATGGGCGAGAACAGAATGAGGCAATCGTGTTTAATTATTTATAGGAATAACTGCTACTACTGCTATACCGTTGCGTACCTAGGCTGGGTCGAGTATCTACAGCCACAACTGCACTACACAATATGGGCATATAATAACAAAATATAAACAAATGGTCAACTGGTTTCATTATCATCTACGAAAGGGCAGCGCAATTACAAACCTCTGAGCTCATCTCTTTTGTTTTTTTATTAATTGAATCAACATCCAATGGGAAGAGAGGGTTGCTGTTCCTCACCTCCCTAGTACTCCCATCTGCCTTGACCTTTAGTTATTCTCCATTTAATAGCATTTACAACCAGATTCATATAATATACCTCACAAAATAAAAAATTATGTATTTTAATAGAGAACAACTAACTAATAATAATAATAATAATAATAATAGTATGTGGTCCCGCCGTAAATTCTATATACTTAAACATTTTATACATTTGCCTCCTTGCCTCCTATAATTAATTGCGTACATTTTATTTATTCATTTGCAAATTATCTAACTTCAAATGACAGTTTTATGTCCATAATTAAGTGGAAAACAAATTATGAGGGTTTTTTTTTTTTGGGTGCTTTTTAATTTATTGTGTATAAATTATTTATAAATTATAAGTTAATTGAAAATAAATAGTATTGTATAAAACTGGTTTATAATAAATTGATCAGTTGTAGAAACAGTCAAAATGGCTAACAAAGAGGTGTATATTATACAAAAATGAAATTTTACATGTTAATTCAAAGTTTATTTCACAATATATATCATATTAATAATTATAATAATTTTATTTCAATAAATTTCAATCTTTTCATTATTAATATTTTTGTTAATTTTTTTTAATATATTTTCCATTAGGGTAAAAGAAAAGTTTTACAAAATATTAGGGCAATAAAATCTTTTACTTGGTGAAATACTAACAAATTATAATTTATGTTTTTAAAAGCCACACACAAATATCAGCTTATTAATAATTTGCTTATAAGTTAAAATTTAAATAATTAAGAAACACTTCACTATAAAATTTATAATTTAAAAATTGTTTATAATCTCTTATGATCATATTATAGTCAATAAAAGAAGAACTTCTTTATTTGTTGTTTATATTCAATTTTTTTAGGGTTGAGTAAATTCCATATTTTGTATATCTGGTGTGTCCCACCGCTGACATGGCTAGACCCGTGTTCATTGAAAACCAACCTATGCTATGATTCAGACTTTATATTAACCAATGAGATTGAAATGGAAGTCAACCATTGCTCGTAAATTGTATTGTGGGCTGGATGTTCTTTAAAGTATACATATTACATACAAATGGTGTACTGTAAAGTTTTCAAAATCAATTGAACATTCATACTCCCAAGATGCTGACGCGGCAAAATCAGAATGAGGATGCATAAAAGTTCGTAAATAAGAACGTAACAGATGATTATTATTCCTGAAGAAAATGAAATCTGACCCCGCAGAGTCTTCATTTCTAGTATATATTTGGAGCATTCTTTATTATCACACTGCAACCAGCAACAATAGGCTTTCCTTACTTCCTTTTGCCGGTGACCCAAAAAATTGATCAACCAAAATTTTAACTTCCTTTGCTTGTTTAATTCTTGAACCAGACATTGCATTTTGGTCTCACTTCTACTAAAATTTGACCTTTTCATTGCCAGTTTAAATTTCAACCAGTCATGTAAATTTTCATCACTCATCTGTTTGTTTGTTGTTTCTCAATGGCAAATCACTTCCTGGTCCTCAAAGCAATACAGTATCATCAGTAGTCATACTTTTATCTGGATTCTTCCATTTATTACTCTTCTTTATCCTACTTTTATCTGATAAATTATGGAGGAGACATTCGTCCCTTTTCGCGGAATCAAGAATGATCTTAAAGGAAGATTGTTGTGCTACAAGCAAGACTGGACTGGCGGATTTAGAGCAGGTTTCAGGTATAATATTATAGAGCTAGAACAAACGTAATTCTACTTTCTTTTTTTTGTTTATTCTGTCATTCAAAAGTTCAATTCTTTCTTTTCAGGATTTTGGCTCCCACCACTTACATATTCTTTGCTTCAGCGATTCCAGTCATTTCATTTGGCGAACAACTGGAAAGAAATACTGGTACACATCAATTCTACAATATCTATTTATTTATTTTAAAGAAACTACTTTTAGCGCTTCTGTAAGAAAAATTAGTACAAAAATTTTACTCAGAAGGATAAGAGCTTGAAATCAGAGCATTGTATATTTTTGCAGACGGAGTTCTAACAGCAGTTCAAACACTAGCATCCACTGCACTATGTGGAATCATACACTCCATCATTGGCGGTCAACCATTGTTGATACTAGGAGTTGCAGAGCCAACTGTGATTATGTACACTTTTATGTTTAATTTTGCCAAAGAAAGACATGATTTGGGTCGCAATCTGTTTCTAGCATGGACAGGCTGGTAAGATCATCGTCTATTATGACAAAACCCTGTATTCCATATCTAAATGTAGACAATCCTAACTATTATTTATTTTGCAGGGTATGTGTATGGACTGCGCTTCTGCTATTCTTACTGGCCATTCTAGGAGCTTGCTCCATTATCAATCGGTTCACCCGCGTTGCCGGAGAATTGTTTGGCCTCCTTATAGCAATGCTCTTCATGCAACAAGCTATCAAGGTAAGAATAAGACTAATTGTTTAAACATAAAAGTATACAATTACTCAATTAATAACAACTGGTTTAATTAATTAGGGACTTGTGGATGAATTTCGCATTCCACAACGGGAAGATCCTAAATCAGTGGAGTTTATACCTTCATGGAGGTTTGCGAATGGCATGTTCGCTTTAGTTCTTTCTTTCGGTCTCTTGCTTACTGCATTAAGAAGCAGAAAGGCAAGATCCTGGCGCTATGGGACTGGTGTGTATATTCTAAAACAACCTGCCACCGATTATGAGCTGGAAAAATATTTAATATACTTACAGTATTTTTATATATTTGTTCTGACAGGGTGGCTCAGAAGCTTGATAGCTGACTATGGAGTGCCCCTGATGGTGCTAGTGTGGACAGCTGTTTCCTACATTCCAGCCGGAAATGTTCCTCATGGGATCCCTCGCCGCCTTTTCAGCCCAAATCCCTGGTCCCCTGGTGCCTATGATAATTGGACTGTTATTAAGGCAACTATACTTCTTCTATTTTTAATTTTTTATTGATAAAAAAAATGAAATAAATATTTCTGACTGTACTGATACTGACAATGGTGTTTCAGGACATGCTGAATGTTCCAATTTTCTATATAATCGGAGCTTTTATTCCTGCAACTATGATTGCTGTGCTTTACTATTTTGATCACAGTGTAGCATCCCAACTTGCTCAGCAGAAAGAGTTCAATTTGAGAAAGCCTTCCTGCTATCACTATGACTTGCTTCTTTTGGGCTTCTTGGTATGGAATTTCCCTACTACTACAATTCCCGCTTTAAGAAAAAAAAAACCCATTTTATCCCACTATCCAAATTGAGATTTTCTTTTTGTTGACGATTAAACCAGACTTTACTGTGTGGACTTATTGGAATTCCACCATCTAATGGAGTCATTCCACAATCTCCTATGCATACGAAGAGTTTAGCCACACTTAAGCATCAGGTAATTTATTCCTCAATACTATTCAATAATTGAATTTCTTTTCTAAGAAAAGCCTTTTTTTCCTTTCTCAATATGCAGTTGCTTCGTAATCGACTAGTTGCAGCAGCTCGTCGAAGCATAAGAAAGAATGCCAGCTTGGGACAATTATATGGAAACATGCAAGAAGCTTATCAACAAATGCAGACTCCTCTAATCTACCAGCAGCCACCATCCCATGTAATTAAAGTTTTATCTAAATTCTTTCAGTTTCTCTAGTTCAGAAAGAAACCAATAATAATATATCAATTGTCCTGACTCCGGAGCAGGGTCTAAAAGAATTTAAGGAATCAACAATCCAAGCAGCTTCATGTACAGGCCACATTGACGCGCCTGTTGATGAGACAGTATTTGACATAGAGAAGGAGATTGATGATTTATTACCAGTTGAGGTGAAAGAACAGCGTGTAAGCAACGTACTTCAAGCTGTAATGGTTGGCGGATGTGTTGCAGCTATGCCTTTCCTGAAAAAGATTCCAACTTCAGTTCTGTGGGGTTATTTTGCTTTCATGGCCATTGAAAGCTTGCCTGGAAACCAATTCTGGGAAAGAATCTTGCTGCTCTTCACTGCACCAAGTAGAAGATACATGTAATATCTTCAATTAAAACACTTTTCTTCAACTTTCTTTCAATCTTTTTCCCTTTATTATTTATACAAGCTCTTAAATTTGTTGCAGGGTTCTTGAGGAGTACCATGCTACTTTCGTCGAAACAGTACCATTCAAAACAATTGCAACATTTACCATTTTCCAGGCAGTGTATTTACTAATATGCTTTGGTCTGACTTGGGTTCCGATAGCCGGCGTAATGTTTCCGTTAATGATCATGCTTTTAGTTCCAGTTAGACAATATTTCCTTCCTAAATTTTTCAAAGGAGCACATCTTCAGGACTTAGACGCAGCAGAATACGAAGAAGCACCAGCTCTACCTTACAATCTCGCAACTGTAAGATTAGAATTCTCATTAATCCAAATTTCACTTGTAAATTTTTCTTGCACTTAATATTTATAATAATTTCTTGGTCATTTTCTAGGAGACTGAGTTGGGATCCGGAGCTGCACAGGCTGGAGATGCAGAAATCTTAGATGAAGTCATTACGCGTGGTCGCGGAGAGTTCAGACATGTAAGCAGTCCAAAGGTCACTAGTTCCACAGCAACACCTGCAAATGATCCTAAAAGTCATCAAAGCCCTGTTCCACCTTATGCTTATAGTCCTCGTTTAAGTGAACTAAGAGGGGAATTAAGTCCTAAAGGAAATGGAATAGGGGCTAAAAGTCCAAGACCTGGAGCATCTAAGCTAGGGAAGAGTCCTTCAAATTCTTCACAAAATTAGTTGTGTATTTTAGTCCGTAGAACTGGGTTGATTTGTGATTTTCTCCATTTTGTTTAATTTTCAGTGTGTTGTTTTTTGTTTGAATTTGTGTAAAATTTGTAACTTGACATAGTAATAATGTATATTGTTCTTGTCAGTAATTCGTTTATAAATTATGATTGATTCTTTTTCTGATCAATCAAGTAATTCCAGAAATTTTTGCTCTTTTTATCTGATCTTTTGATATATTTGCTGGCAGTTTTTAAAAATTTAAACACCACAAATCAAAAACTTATGCTTTATCATCCAGAAATAAATGATCAAAACGGTAACAAAAAATGTGAAAATTATCTTAATGCAGTTAGTGTACACCTAGAGTAGTTCAGTTGCAAGCATTTTTTAGGTATGATAACGTTGGTTGTCCGTGGATTCCATTATCCAGAAGTGTATCCACGGCTTCTTGTACGAATTTCTCTTGACACATTACTAATTCCCTTGGCATAGATCTACTTGTTGTTAATAGATCAATAAGAGTACTGTTCCGGTAGATAACTCTTCTATAGAGTTCATTAATATCCGAACTCATTAGTTTACCCCCATCTATCTGAATGATAGGTCTCAACTTGAGAGGAAGAATGGTAATAGACATAAAACCATCCATTCTGGTTCTATATTTGTTCGAACCGTTCAACTTAACAAAATGTAATTCATTGTCAAGGCATAGTGCATCCACATCTAAATAACAGATTACCATTCAAATTTTTACCCCAATAAAATGAAATCCAAAAAAAAAAAAAAAAAAAAATCCAAAATCAATTAGTTTATTAGTTTTTTATTAATTGGGTACAACAAAATCGGGGTTAGATTTACGATGCATCCCAACTTTCATATTTTTTTAGTATTGGTAGAGGGGAATCAACCCTGATCTATAGGTCTCAATACAAATGCACTTACTAATATGTCTCAAAACTCGTATTTTAGTAAGCTTTCATATATGGAATTGAAGTAAACACTGAGATTTCGTCCCAGAACATATGACAACCTGATAGCTTACAAATTCAACATACTTTTGGTCCTTAATATTGTGTTTATTTGATATTTACTATGCTTAATTGTAAGATTTTATTTAATTTTTCTTATTTTGATTAGAAATTGTTGGATTTAACAAAAAAGAAGCAAAATGAGCATAATTAAATGCGTTTTGGAATATTGGAGTTGAAGCTAAAAGCTAATTGAACATTTTTTACGCTGTCAAGAGTTAGTCGTAGACAAGACTAACTAACAGATGAAGCATTGCGGACGGAATTTAATTGGGCTGTTAGCCCACAACTTTAACAGCTGTTTTAGGCTTAAATTACTGCCTAAGAAGGAGATTTGATTTTAATGTCCAATTTTGTTATATTTATGTGGACCATAGTTTTATTATTATATAAGTATAATTTAGGTCTTTTGAAGGGCATTCTGTTTTCACCCTCATTAAGTTACGTTTTTAGGTTTTTATTTTCTTAATAACTGCAGCGTTTCTATGGCCATGTGTAGCCAACTTTCCCTCTTCAGTCAATGATTAATTCAAGGTTTAAATTCTTTATGATTGTGAGACCTTAATGTACTTTAATTACTCTTTGATTTAATATTGCATTTATATCTTTTTTGTAGCTTATTGGAAAAATATATCCTTAGTATTTTTTTTTTGTTATTTGATCAAAAAGAGCTCGTTGTTCATTCAATAGGAATTTACATAGCTATCAACTAAGCTAAATCCGTAATTGTTTAGCCAAATTGATATAAGTGGCAATTGGTATAATTTGATTGTGTCCAGGCTTTTGGGTTATATTAAGTGAATGCATAATCTAATTTAAATGAATTCTTATAATTTTTGTTGATTAGGGCAATGTCTTTCTAGTTTTTAATGCAATTGGCAAATTAAATCTTTTGTTGTACTTAGAGTTGTTTGTTAATTAGGGATTATTATTAGATCATATCTTAATAATCTAAAAATAAGAAAAAATTGATTGGATCGACGTTCTTTTTTACTATAACTTGTTTGTAATATTTAATTAAAGAGTTATTATAGAGTCGATGATCAATCCAATGAATTTCATATGGCGAATTACCTTTGACTGAGTTTGTTTCCGTTGATTTTTGAAATTTACTTTAATTGCTGTTTGATTTTCGTTTTCAATTTTTAATATAAAAAATCCCTTGTTTTTACTTTAATTTTTTTCAATTTTCTATTTCAGTTCTAGTTGGCCTTAGGTTTGGCTAATCCTTTGGTTCGCCCATTCTCACCTTATTTGCAGATTTTTGTTTAATTAGAACAAGCATATTTATTTTTTGTAGTTTCGACACCCATCACAACCATGATGGTAGGACACCCTTGCTAGACAATAAAATTTTTTGAGTTATAAAACCTATTCAATATGTTTTAGGGAAAAATAAAACTCTTCTGAAATTAAGAGTATCCACAATGCTCAGTACCAAAATCAATTTTTATAGGATTTACATATATGCCACATCATCCAAGAATGTTCCTAATAAAAAATGCCCTTGACTCCCACAATGCAAAATCCCACGTTTCAATTTTTTTGTTCTTATAATAATTAATGTAAGAAAATTACAATTTTATTAATAATACCACAAAAATTGCAATTTTATTAATAATACCACGTATCAAAAGAATATTGGTAGACACTTAAAAGTGAAGAGGGCAAATATGATAGACTTGACCGACGTTCGGATCTTCCTTAATGTTTTGTCCAACCACAGTACTAAGGCCATTTATACTTTTTTTTATGACACATGGTATATGCAGCCTTATGACTGTGGATGCTCTAAGACCTAAGCAAACAACAATTGATATGATTATCATTATGATCCCCACAAGACATGGGCAAATGGACCCAACCAGGAGTTTAATCCATTGAACGTGAAGTAGCTTTCAAATCTTGGCCACTATTGAGAGATTGTCCTCGTGGATATTTTGTATCGTTGGTTAGATTAGATCCAAGGGTAGGGTCAGCGCTCAAACAGCAGCAAAAACACAAAATTTAGATTTGGAACAGCTAAAAAACAGAAGGAAAAAAGAAGGGGATTCCGGGTCTTTCGTCTTTTGAGATAGCTGTAAAATGAAAAGGAGTGGCCGTAAATTTTCGGGATATATACAGGATGACTCGGGGTCAATTATATTGAAAATACCTGAACTTTGGGGGTTCTTTCACCGCGGTACCTAAACTTTAAATTCTTTCACAAAAATACCTGACCTTTGAATAAATTTGCAAAGAAATCGATTTTACCCGTTTCTCGGTGGGAGCCG
>CATIWJ010253630.1:0-35145 GCA_949640765.1 Croton laevigatus | reverse complement strand
ATTTTTATTTTTACTCTTTTGCAGTTTTGGTACTCCTTGATTTTTCTTTTCTTTTGGGCAAAAACTTAATTTTCATTCTTAATAATTGTAAAATCAAAATATAAAAATTTTAAATTGTTGGTCCCGTAACAACTAAGAGGGGGTGAATTAGTGGCCTTCTAAAAATTAAGCGGAAATTTGATGGTTTGAATAGAAGGAGTTTATAATGGTTCGGCTATAATTTTGAGCCTACGTCCACTTCTCCAATCCTAGAAAGGAATTGGGTTCCACTAAACACTAATAGAAATACAATAAGGTTTTAGGAAGTTCACCTCAAACTTAGGGTTTAATGCTCACCCCAAACTTACAAATGACTTTAGTGTTTAAAGCTCACACTAATAACCAAATCATAATAGAGAAGTTGGATTTAATGCTTATCCAACAAACAAATAAACAAAAGAGATTTTAATATAATTGATTGAGAAAATGTTAAGAATGCTAGAAGTAGTTGAGAAGGTATTTTGATCAGCTATTTTAACTTCATTTGGAGGGGTATTTATACACCAACTCAATAAACTAGCCGTTACCCTTCTTGAGAAGAACAATTTCTGATTTGGCAGGCGTCTCGATCGAGAATCCTATGTCTCGATCGAGACACTTACATATTCTGTATAACGGCTCTTTTTCAACGGCATTTTGCTGATGTGGCGCACTGAAATACTATCCATTGTAACTGATTTTGAAGTGTCTCGATCGAGACGATGCTGTTGACAAAAGAAGCTTGACGTCTCGAGCGAGAACTATATGTCTGGAATGAAAATTAAGCTCATGGAATCTTTTTGCCCATGTGTCTCGATCGAGATGTATGTGTCTCGATCGAAACGATGCTGCTGATTAATGATCCTTGATGTCTCAAGCAAGAATTATGAGTCTCGATCGAAAATTAGTCTCCTGGAATATTTTTGGACACTTGTCTCGATCGAGATGTATGTGTCTCGATCGAGACGATGCTGCTAATAAATGATCTTTTCAGGATTGAGCGAGAATTGCATGTCTCGAACGAAAATTAGCCTCCTGGAATATTTTTGCACATCTGTCTTGATCGAGATGCATGTGTCTCGATCGACACACGTAATTTCTTTGATTGATTTGCTTGATTCCTTTAAGCTTTGTTGAGACACACTTCAAATAAAGTATCATTAATAGAATTTCAAGTGTTTTGTCAAAGATTCAAAATCGAGGATTAACAAAAATTATAATATAAAAATAAATTAATATCAATAAAGATTTAAAATATACTATAAATTTTTAATTTGATAAATAAAATAAAAAATCACTATTATTATTTTAAATAATTCTTAAATAAGGTGATAATTGTAAGTCCTTTCTATATGTTAGACCCCTCAAAGGGTATGGTCGCCCCACACTCAGGCTAAGGAGAGGTCGCCTTCACTTGGGCCAAAGGTGAGGTCACTTTTATCTAAGTTGAGGGGAGGTTGCTTCTGCTTGGGCAAAGGGCGAGGTAGCCTAACCGACCTCGACCTACTCTTCAAAGGGCCTCTTAGGCTCCAAGATTCAAAGGGCCCATTGAGTTCTATTGGATGCAAGATTGTTGAGGCTTCGCCATCTTGAACTCCCTATATAAGGCCTACGTCAAGCACCTATCAGACTTAATCACACTTGACACTTTCATTGGTGCAGTAAGCGTGGACAAAGGTATTCTTTAATCTTCAGATCACTATAAAAAAAATCATCAGTGCGAAGGAAAACAGAGGTACCCAAGAGGGTCAAGACCATCAGGCCATATGTCCCAATTTTCCTAATCCCTTACCCCAGGGGGGTAAGCACCTCACTACCCTCTGGATCAAGATCCGTTCCATCTTCGTACACCCCACCTTTAAACTTTATTTATCGATGCCCTGAGGATAATACTTTTCTAATAGGAGTAGGCACACCATAATTCTACTATATAAACCCACCCACAACCCTTCCCCCAAACACCTCACATTCTACAATGGTATGGCCTCAAACTCAACCTCTATCCAACCTTTCACACAATAGCAGTTACTCAGCCTGCTCGGTTGGATCATATAACAAAACCCCTAACTAGTTAACCTCAGTCATGGGTAGTTACTTGCTTCTCTTCCACCTCAAGCCGTAGGAGTATCAAGGGGCAGAGGTCGCTTAGGGACCAACTAAAATGATAAGTTGGCTAATGATAGGGAGAATGATTGAAGGATCAAAAGAGAGGATGATGATGAGCGAGACTTGGAAGAAGAAGTGCCGGGAGAGAGGAAAGGTCGCGAGATTCGTAGAGGTCTCTCTACTAATAGAGGCAGTCCAAGAATGAGTAGGCAACCATCATTCAGAAATACAAGGATGAATAAAAGAAGAGGGAATGATTATAGTGACGATGAAAAGACCTATGATGAAAATTGGAAGCTAGTAAGGAAAAGTAGAATAATAAATAGTATGAAAATAATGAGGAGCCGTACGAGGGAGAGCAACTCACTAAATCTAAGTTAGTGGAGCTGATAAAGGACATATAGAAGGGGGATGATGAAAAAGAACCCTTTTAGGCGGCATCGCCCTTTTTTATTGAGTGTTGAAAGGGCACCAACTCCTAAAGAGTGGAAAGCACTTAATTTTAAAACTATCTACTCTGGAAAAGGGAATCATAAGAGTCGCGTGAGGAACTATATGACTTTATGGTAGCCAGGGGGCAACCAATGCACTCATGTGTAAGCATTTCCTGAAAACTCTATTGGACAATGTTAGCTAGTGGTTCCATAAGCTGCCAAGCCATTACATCTTTAATTTTAACGAGCTGGTGGAGAAGATGATATTGGAGTTCAGGGTGAATATCCCTCAAAAGAAGGAAGTTTCAGACTTGAAACTGATAGTGAGAGGGGATAGTAAGCACCTGAATAAGTTTGTGGAGAGGTTCAGGGCAATGGCCATCTAAGTGAAAAATTTAAACATTCAGTTACTGTGCAAATAATGCAGTTTAATTACAAGTTTCATGAGCTAACTAACTCTCTATCCCTAGATGAGCTAGCCTCAATCCAAGACCTCATGAACAAGGCGAACAAGTGATGAGTGTTGAACCCACCAAAAATAAATTAACCTACTCTAAATATTTGTAAACAGGGATGAGCATGGTCGATCTTACAGAGACTGATCAAGTTTATTCCTAAAGTGCTAGAATAGAAAAGGGGGTCTATGAATTGAACGAAAAATTAAAGAAAAAATAGCAATAAATTAAAATAAAAATCAATGGAAAATGAATACAACCAAAGGTACAATTCACAGTATGAAATTCTTATGTTTGATCATTGACAAGTTATAGTCAGAAAAAATGTCAATCTAACTAATCTTTCCGTGTTAATAGAATATTAAGGTACGATCTAATAATAATCCCCAACTGACAAACAACCCTAAGTACGACGGATGATTTAATCTGTTAATTGCAATAAACATTAGAAAGACCTTACCCTAACCAACAAAGACTACAAGATTTCATTTAAATTAGATCATACAATTACTTAATATAACACAAAAGCCTGGTCATAATCAAGTTATACAAATACTACTTACATCAACTTGACTAAATAATTACGGATTTAACCCCATTGATTAGCTATATGCATCCTATCAATTAATCAACTGGCCAGATCAATTAACAAATAAAATATATTAAGGATAAAGTTTCCCAATAAGCTACAGTAAAAGCATAAATGCAATAGAAATTAAAAAATAAAGATAAAGAACATTAAGATCTCACAAATATAAAGAAAATCAACTTTGAATTAACTCTTGGCTAAAGGAAAGAGTTTAGCCTTTAATGGCTATAGAAAAAACAGAAATAAAACCTTAAAAATGTAATAGAAAGGAGGCTACTCCAAAATACCTCCCAAAAGACCTAAAACACATTTATATAATGTTTAAAACTAGGGCAAACAATAATATAACAAAAATTCCCAATAAAAACGATTTTGTTCTTCTTCATAGGCTCTAATTTAAGCCTAAAATATCATATGGTAAAATGGGCCAATGGCCCTAATTGATTTCAATCTGCATCTCGTATCATGTCCATTAGCCTTTGCCCAAGGCTAATTGCTGGTAGCGTAAAAAACGTCCCAATGGCTTTTAGCTTTATGCCAAATATCCCAAAACTCGATCAATTATGCTCCAAAGCTTCATTTTTGTCAAATCTAATAATTTCTAATCAAAATAAGAAAAAGTAAATTAAATCTTACATTTAAGCATAATAAACATCAAATAAGCATAAGATTAAAAACTAAAAACATGTTAAATTTGCAAGTTATCAATAAGTATGTAAGGGTGGATACCCAGCGAAGAATCTTAAGGGTCTCAAGGTCAAAGGTGATGAATGTAACTTCTTTTCAAGGAGAGGTCGTAGTAAAGGTCTGCAAGGATATATGAGAGAGATATATAGGTCCCCTCGAGGTTATAGAATAGGGGGTCAAGGCAGAGGAAGTTATTATAATGGTAGTAGGAATAACTACTACAGTGGAGGTAGAAGAGAATACAGTGAGGGTAGTAAGGGCGGGGGTCAATACTATAATCCATTGAATGCTAGTCCCTCAAAAATCTTAATGACTATTATGAGATAATCTGACGGGTCAAACTTAGGAAGATATAGTGAGGGAGGTAACCTTTATTATGTCTATCACAAACCAAAAGGTCACATCATGGATGATTGTAAGATATGGAGGCCAAAGATAGAAAAGATGGCCCAGAATGGAGACCTTAGTAATTTTATGGTTACCTACACAGGCCAAAAAAGTGGAGCAGTCAACAATTCTATAGATAGATACCTGGTGGTAAAGAGGTCAAAAGGAAAGATAGAGACAGAGGAGTAGGAGGTTGAAGAGAGCCCTAAGGTACAATCCACATGATTCTGTTGGCAGAGGTCGAGGAAGAAGACTCCCAGGCTAAGAAGAGGTCAGCTAAAAAGGTTTGTCTAACTCAATGGGCTAGTTTTTTACTGAATTTTATGATCTCATTCTTAGTTAAGGATGGGTGTGATAAAAGGAATATCAGCTACCCCCATAATGATGCTTTAGCCATTGAGATAGTGATAGCCAACTTTAGAGTAAAAAGGATACTAATGAATAACGGAAGTGCTATCATCATCTTAACCTTAGAGGTATTTACCAAGCTTAAGATTGAAAGGAGTAAGCTAAAAAAAGTAAAGACCCCCCATAGTAGGGATATCCAAGAAGCCTATTGAGTCAGTAGGTATTATTAAGTTAGTAGTGGAGCTGAGAGAGGAAGAGCATGTCACCTACACCAAGTCCTACTTCCTAGTCATCAATACCCCCTTGGCATACAATACTATAATGGGGCGCCTTCTGTTGAGTAAGGTAAGAGCTGTTACTTCAGTTAAATACCTAAATTTAAAGTGTTTATCTTTAACAGGGGTTGTCATGGTCAAGGGATGCTAAAGAACAGCACGGTAGTTATATTATATAGCTGTGAGGAGAGCTCAAATAGCAAACTTGATCGAAATTGTAGAGCTCATGTAGCCTCTCATAAAGAGATGAAAATACTAGACATGCCTCCTCCACAGGGTAACCTCATAACCATAGATGAGGGGCAGGTTGTAGTTGTTAATGATAAAGGGGACGCAAGCTTTGGTGTTAAAAATGGCAAGGCTGACCAAATTGAAGGGCGACCTTCATAGGAGCTAACATCAGCAGCAGAGAAGCTTGAAAAAACATTGTGTAACATCCAACTTAATGATTCTTAACTTACAATTTGTAATGATAAAATTATAAAAAAGTTAATACATGGTTACATTTTATTTATGCTTGACTTATACTTAACCAATGATAATTACTCCTCTTAGCAGATAATTTAAGGTCTCACATGAGCGACCTACTCCTTATGTTCTTAAGCTAAAAATATTACCTTGAATGAGCGACTTCAATCCTCATATGCTTGGGTCAGGTGATGGTTTGCCTCATATAAGCGACATGTTCCTTGTATGCTTCGGCATGATCAATTCAACTCCTAATATGCACCTTATATACTTGGGCAAAAAATATTGTCTCGGATGAGCGACTTTGAACCTCATTTGCTTAAGCCAAGTGGTGGTTCTTCTCACACAAGCAACATATTCCTTGTGTGCATGGGCATGATTAATTCAATGCCTTAAGCTCGGGCCAAAAATATTACCTTAGATGAGCGACTTTAATCCTTATCTGGGGCCAGGTAGTGGTTCGCCTTACATAAGCGAACTGTTTCTTATGTGTTTAGGCATGATCAATTCAACACCTCATATGAATAACCTACTTCTCATATGCTTAGGCAAAAAATATTACCTTGGATAAGCAACTTTGATCCTCATCTGCTTGGTTAGGTGATGGTTTGCCTCACATAAGCAGCATGTTCCTTGTGTGCTTGAGCATAATCAATTTAATGTATCACATGAGCAACCTGCTTCTTATATGCTTGGGCCAAAAATATTGTCTCAGATGAGCAACTTTAATCCTCACCTGCTTGGGCCAGGTGGTGATTCGTCTTACACAAGCAATATGTTTTTTGTGTGTCTACGTATGATCAATTCAACACCTTATATGGGCGCCCTATTCCTTATGTGCTTGGATAAAAAATATTACCTTTGATGAGCGACTTTGATCCTCATCTGCTTGGGCTAAGTGGTGGTTCGCCTTATACAAATGACCTGCTTCTTGTGTGCCTGAGCATGATCAATTCAACGTCTTAAATGAGCGACCTACTCCTCATGTGCTTGGGAAAAAAATATTGCCTGAGATGAGCGACTTCAATTCTCATATGCTTGGGCTAGGTGGTGGTTCGCCTCACATAAGTGAGTGACTTCTTATGTGTCTGGGCATAATCAATTCAACACCTCACTTGAGCGAGCTATCTCTCATGTGCTTGGGCCGTAAAAATTTTATTTCACATAAATGACTTGCTTATTATAGGTCAAAGCCACTCCTTAACGATACGTATAAATAACTTAATTGAAATTTTCTAAGTATAGTTGCATGTATATACGAGAATAGGTAATCTGAAGATTGCCATAGAAGATTACCTTTATTATAGGTTATAAATTAATTAAAAATTTTTGCTAAGTTGCATTTTTATAATTATTAAGAAAGCATTATATAAGGCATAGAGGTCACCTAAGTCATAAAAGGCGACCTCCACTACAAATCAATACAAATATTATTACAAAATAATTCAGAGATGCAAATAAAATAAGGAATACTTTTTATATATGTCAAAATATGAATGTACAGTGCTTGAAGGCGACCTTTAGGTCGCCACAAAAGTTTCTAAATTTAAATAAAACATAACTATATTCATAATTAATAATTTTGACTAAGTGAGAGGAGATTTTAATTCCTAACGCTGCACTAAGTCTTTATCTTAAGCTTCTAGAAGAATGCCTTGAGGTCACCTTGGGGTAGCCTCGTGACACTTGAAAAATTAGTAGTAAACTATTTTGGGGAAGATTCCCTTGGCCTAGCTTTTTCTTAGTGGAAAAGAACATGGGGGATAATTTACGCACGTTGTTGTTCCATGGGGTTGGGTAGGTAAACTCCCCTCTGTTGTTTATCCTCAGTAGCAGTAGGTCGCCTTTGTTGGCACTACAGATAGACCCCTTGTCTTGCTGGAGGATCTTGTAACCAAAGTGGGCTTAGAAGTAGTACCTTGTGCTATCCATGTTCAGCATGAACGTTTCACTTAGCTTTTTAAAGGTCAAAGTGAAACCTTCTGCACAAGTTAGGACATGGAGGCAGTATATAATCCTAAACAACCTTGGCCATAGTTAGATAGGTGTTAGTACCTAAGCAGATCTTCAATGGAGGGGAGCAAGGGGAACCTCACCCCATGTTTTAGGTGTTTACAAGTGAAGAGAAGAGATCGCCTTCCCGCCTATGACTTTGCGGTTGTGGATTCTAAACATGAATGGCAATCTCATATGGCTTTAGAAACTTAAATTGGCAAAAGAAGTAGGGTAAAGAGTTTTTCCCAATAGTTCATCAATATTTGTGAAGGTTGGTCTTCCTCACCATCTAAGGCTTAATATCTCAGTTGGGGTGGTCTATTTGACGTAGAAGGTTGGGAGGTCACTCTCTGAAAACCTCGAACGTTTAAGGTAATCTGGTTTTCCTACTCTAGAAGGAGGTCGCTATTAGATAATTGCCTAGTTTGTATTGGGATTACGGATCTCTCATAGGAGAAGCGATCGCTATCACCTAATCCATTATTTTTTAACATAGAATCTAAAAAATCTAATGAGAACACTGTTAAAAAATGGAGTGTAAGAGAGAGAGAGGTACTTGGTAAAAGATAAGAGGTTGTTAAACTTTTCTCTATGAATGAGAATAGGAAGGTCGTTGAGAGATTTTGAAAGCAGTAAGTGAGAAATGAATGAGTGATCTTTTTATATGCAGGAGGGATGCGGGGTTCCAAATGCAATTAAGGCCCCTAATTACCAGCATGCCCTTGGTGATCTGCTTAGCAGGTGAAGGGTGGTGGATGGAAGGTTCTGGAAATTAGGCCACGTGATATTCCTGCCAAATCTTCCTCTCTTTGGTGAGGGGGAGGTCATGACCTGGAATATCTAATATGACCTCTGGCTAGTCTAGGAGATGACCAAAACATGGAATGACTTGGACTGGGGGATATCTATAAGCCTCCTCTATGTTTGAGATCTCTCAAAGGGTGTGGTCACCATACACTCAGGCTGAGGATAGGTCGCCCTCACCTGGGTTAAGGGTGAGGTCACCCTTATCTAAGTTGAGGGAGAGGTCGCTTCTATCTGGGCGAGGAGAAGGTCACATAACCAACCTCGATCTCCTCTCCAAGCTATGCTTTGGACCCCGAGAATCTAGGAGCTTTTTGGGCTTTGAGATTTAAAGGGCCCATTAAGCCCTATTGGACGAGAGGTTATCGGGGCTTCACCGTATTAGATTCCCTATATAAGGCTTATGTCAAGCAACTGTCAGACTTAATCACAGTTGATGCATTCAGTAACAAACTCCTATTATGAAAACTTTATCTTTGAGATAATGTTTAGTTTATAGTCGTGACTTTTTGTTTGATTTGGGTTCTATTTTTATTGATTGCCAATCTTTATATTTTTTGCTGTTAATTTATCCATATTCAGAGTTCAGTTTGATTGTTTTTTATTATTTTAAAAAAAATTATAGATATAAATCAAAATAATTATTTAAAAGAAATAATTATAGATGTAAAATAAAATAATTATTTTTATTTTGATTATTTCTATTTTGGCTCTTTTAGAATACAAAATGATATGGAAAATTATTTTGATTTATATATATAATTATTTCATAATTTTTTTATTAAATTAGATTAAATTCAGAATTAAAACTAACTATTATAAGCCTTCATACATGCCATTTACTCTTAGTTCCTTAAATATGTCATTTTCTGTTTTTCAGTTCGAAAATACCTAATTGATGTCATTGCTCTTTTTTTCACACCACAAACAAACTCAAGCTTATAAATACTACATATTAAAAATTATGCATATTTGAATCGTGCAAGAAACAATTATAATGCAATTCACAAAACAAAAAGAAGTTTATTGTATGATTACTATAAAGCACTTAAAGAAAAATCACTAAGAATTTTTAGTATATTATTATTTTAATGTTTACAAGAATATTCAGTAATAATTTTTAGTAACTAAGAAAAAAATATTTAAAATAATAATAGTGATTTTTTATTTTTATTTTATTAAATTAAAAATTTTTATTGTATTTTAGGTATTTATTAATATTAATATATTTCTATATTATAATTTTAAATTTTTATATTCTGATTTTACAATTATTAAGAATGAAATTGAAGTTTTTAGCAAAAAAAATCAAGGTACAGTAAAATTGAACACCAAAGCTGAAACTGGATAAAAATAAAAATTCAAATCAACTTGAGGGGCTAATTCTACAATTTTTATGTCTGTCGTTACTAAATTAATGGCACAAAAGTAAACTTAACGGCTCGATGATGTCATGGTATATTTGTGCCAGACAGTAGTAAAATGAGAGCAATTATGTCAAAATAGAGTAATGAACTAATAATTATAGTCAAACATAAGTAATGAAATAGTAACTGTCCCTTTTAAAAAAAACTAACGAGAAAATTATATTGAATATGCAGTTATTACATCATAAACAAAATGAGGGAATTGAGAACTTCAGACTTGTAAACCAGCTATGGAACTAGATGTATGTGTAAAAAGGTGAGCAACTTTGTTTGCTAACCTCTTAACATGAACAATGTCTATTAACCTAAAGGTGATTAAGCAAGCTTAAAATATTAGAAACTATACCACCTAAGTAAACACCGTTCTGTCTTCTTCGCATTGTTGCTTATTTAAGACCCTTCAATGAGCTCAGAGTTTCATACATTCCAATCTCCGCCAAGTCGGTGCTTTCCATTAGTCCATCATTTGCCATACCTCAACCAAGAAAACAACGCATACGATCCCTTCAAACCCAACAAGCTCCCACTAACCTAAATTAACATTAAAACTTGTATATGTATTTAACTTCACCATATTATGCTCTGGTGGTCTCCGTGCAATTGCTAAAACATATATAACCGGATGCAACTTCAATTTCCTTATTGCCATTGCTACTCTTTAGTCCACAACAAGCGATTTGCAGTTAGTAAAATAGTGTATGACATCTTCACTTCTAGTTCCAAACTAGGTCATTGCTATACCTTCACAATTCTCGCAAAACTGATTCCCTAACCTATTGCTTGTCCTCTGACCAATTCATAAACTCATCCTGTAACCAGTAGATGATGCTTAAATATGAAAATGTATCCCACATCAGTACCATGCTTCTCTAGCAAAATGAACAATTAACTAAACTATAGAAAGTTGTTTCCGTATGCAGCTCACAAAAAGACATAATTCATCCACTTTCACCCTCTGCTCTTATAATTGATGCTTTAATAGTAAGAAATCACACACACATCTCTATAGTAAGTTATTAATTTTCTTAGGAACGTTAATTTTCCTACTATTCGGTCTTTATGTGTTAGTAAAAAAATACTTACGATTATACTGAATTTACAAGGGTTTCATAGTGGATTATATCCAAAAAAAACACAACGATCCAATAGTGTATAAGTCAAAACATGGAAATCTAATATGCATCAGTCAAAATAGATAAATCTATTAGTAAGTTAGATTAAAACTCATGGATTTGAAAGCAACTTTTTATTGAGAGTAATAAAATGAAAGAAAAATAATGAATGGTATTATTATTTTTCACAATTGATTCATAGTGTGAATGCGAATTGTGAAATTGAACGAAATGACCTATAAGTTTAATTTTACAAACTATATGAACATTTCCGTTATTGGACTAAATGCACGAACTTAATAATAATTATGATAAAATTTAGAGACTTGAAAGTAATTTTTCTCTAAATTTATCATTTAATCTAACAATAATAATAATAAATTAAGGATTTAGCTTAATAGTCAGTGCGTTGTATTGTAACATGTCGGTCACAAGTTCGAATCCTATTCGAGCATATATTCTTATTGTGTGGCGAAGTCAACTCTACTAAAAAAACAAAATAAGGCTTAAGTAACCTTTTACCCTTTTGGTGCAAATACTAACCAACTTATGGTTATTGTACTAAACCAATAAAAGAAATGATGATATCGCCTCTTCAGGAGCCGGAGTTAGATAGAACATGTGGTCAGAACCCCATGGTCTGGCCTAGCAAAGGCCCAGAACCCATATAAAAGCCAGTCCAATAGTCGGAATCCGGAGGTCAGCACTTGAGGACTGACCTCCCAGACATTTAGGTCGGTACCTAGGGCTCAGACAGACAGACAGACATGCACCCATACTCTGACAAGCATGTGTTTCTAAATATATGTTACAAGCATCATTACAGAGAGTTGGCAACCCATACCCTGACAAGCATGGGTCTCTAAATATATATATTATAGACATCATTACAGAGAAAGGACATTTTCTGTTCCTGACAGAGGTTTGACGTGGAAAGAACCTTGAAGGGTCTCATATTATAAATACCCCAAAAACCTACTATTCACGAGTAATCTCTCTCTTATTATTTCTACTCTTTTCCATTTTTCCTCTTATACTGACTGATCCTAGGTCTGACTTAAGCATCGGAGTGTCTGCTAAGGTAAGTCCCTTGCTTTTTCCTTCGTTTTCAGGTCCAAACCAGTTAGACCTAATAATTGGTTTCTTCAAGGTGAGCCACGACTCATAAAGTTTCCCTCATCGGACCCCGAAAATATCATTTGGTGCGGTGAGCGTGGAGGATCGATATATTGGGTCCTTTTTCGAGGGGGTTGATACAATGTAAGTTTCTGATTGTGGCTATCGATCACTTCTCCAAGTGGCCAGAGGCAGAGGCAGTAGCAACTATCACTCAAAAAAGGGTCACAGACTTTGTCTACAAAAACATCGTTATGAGATTTGGGATCCCAGGCATCATCATCACCGACAATGGCAAACAGTTTGACTCCAAGAAATTCTGAGCTTTTTGTGAAGGTCTCTATATAGATCTTCGTTTCTCCTCAATTGCACACCCACAGACCAATGGTCAGACAGAGGTCACTAATAGAACAATACTTCAAGGCCTGAAGAAAAGGTTGGACAACAAGAAGGGTAAATGGGTTAATGAACTTCATAGCGTTTTGTGGAACTTCCGAACAACTCCAAGATCCCCAATAGGAGAAACCCCTTTTTCATTGGTATATGGAAGTAAAGCTATTATCTCAGTTGAGATCGGTCAACCGTCTTTCAGAGTTGAGTTTGCAGCCGAACTTGACCAAGATGTTGAACGAAGAGCTGATATGGACCTGGTTGAAGAACTCAGAGATCTTGTTAATGCACGAGTAGCATCATACAGACAAAAGATCGCTCGGTACCATGACAAGAAAGTCAGAAATTGCATGTTTCGCGAAGGCGGTCTCGTCATGAAGAAAACAGAGATCACAAGAGGAAATACGGGGGTCGGTAAGTTACAACCCAATTGCATCGGTCCATTCAAGATCAATAGGGTATTGGGGCTTGGAGTTTATCGCTTGGAAGACATGAAAGGAAAAGTTCAGCCTCACTCTTGGAATGCTGACAACCTCAAAGTCTATCATCAGTATGTCTTGTGTATTTTGTTTGTTGTAATTAACAAATATTCTCCATGTACATTTTTGCAAGTCCACAGATATGATGAAGGTGCTACAGGGGTGCCAACCTAGTTAGGATCGCTCGGTGCATCTACTGATCTTGGCAACATCAATGAAGTGACAAGTTTTTCACAATTTATTTCTACATATTAGTTGCAATGCACATTCACCACCAATTCCACTGAAATTAATTTCACATGAATGACGGTCTGCACTATAAGAAGGGTCACCGCTTATAAGGTCTCTCCTCCATAGAACAACCAAAAGGACAAGGTCCTTCAAGTTCGCCAAGTGATTGAGCACGATCCATGGATCGTCCTTTCACGAAGTTCGCCAAGTGACTGAGCACGATCCATGGATCATCCTTTCACGAAGTTCGCCAAGTGACTGAGCACGATCCATGGATCGTCCTTTCACGAAAGTCGCCCAGTAATTGGGTACGATTTAGGAATTCGTTAACATTTAGATTGAAACTACAGTTACAGTTGATTCTTAACATGCAAAGCAATATTTTGAATTAAAAGAATAAAAGTCATATTTATTTCAACAATAGGTACGAGTACAAGGAAGTAGAGCTGAACAACAAACAAAAATTCCTAATCTACTCTAACAGTATCGTCTATCCGGTCATCAGCCGGATCGATAGGAGATTTTTGGTGCTCAATAGGAAGTTCCGGTTGTTTCTCTATGGCCCGCTCAGAGGGATTTTATTCATTCTGAGGGAGGTCAGTACACTGTTCCACCACTTGGGAAGATTGATCATCCCCATGGTGATCACATTCACCTTCATCCTCCTCGCTTCCGTCATCATCGGAGTCGGAAGCATGTTTGTTGAAGATGTCATCGCTAGGCTTGAATGTTTTCAATGCATTAGCAATATCTCCTCCTCCCATCTTCCTCACTTCCCGAAGAATCTCATCTCGGAAAGCGACTAACCAAGCAGCACCGTTCATCTTCACATCGGCCACTTCTTGTTGTGATCGAGTGAGATCTTCCTTCGCCACATGAAGATCCTCCTCTGCCTTATGAAGATCTTCCTTTGCTGTATCCAGCTGCCTTTTCACCGTCCCAACCTCCTCTTTCGAGGCCTCAAGGGCATTACGCGTACTTCGCTCCCTTCCCTCAGCAGCCTCCAGCTTAGCGCTCAGTCTCCTAAGCTCCACCTTCTTCCTTTGGATCTCTGCATCCTTTCGCTGACTTAGGCTACTCAGCTCCTCTTTAGCGGTAGCCAAGTTCAATGCCAGCTCAGCATTTTTCCTGTTCAGTTCTGCTTCCATTCTCCCAAATGCTTCGCGTGCTTCCTGAACTTTGAGCATATCCTTGTTGGTCAGAATGGCCTCGGTATGGAAGATTTTCAGCATCTGCCACACAAAATATTATTAGTGCTATATCGATAGGATTAGTTATGTCTATTTTGGCAATAATGCCTCGCCTACAAGCCATAGCTATAACCGAGAGCTATTCTTTCCGCACGGCCCATGGACGCGAACCTCTCCCTGTCCGCAGCCATTCCAACGGATTTAATGATATCCTGCGACAGACCAATGTTTGCCACACTGGGGCTAGGTCCGTACTTCTCGACCGCAAAGTGCTCAAAAGTACCGATGGATCTGGTGGTTCCCTCCGACCCAGTAAAGAAATCGCCCCTTCCTCATCTGTCAGTACAATGAGGCTCTACAATTTCAGGGACAGACGACGGCCCCACATGGCTAACAGTCATCTGTTCAGTGTTTGTCTCTACTACAGCTGGGGCCACCCTCGGTGGAGACGCTCTTGTTGAAGGAATTTCTTCCCTACGAACCTCTGCTAAGGGAATTTCTTCCCTATGGACCTCTGTTCGGGCCACAGTTCATCTTCTCTTCCTTTGGAGCCCCTCTTCTTCAGAGACTCCCTTCTCTTTGCTCGGGCCCTTTTGACCCGATCGCTTTATGGCTGCCTTTTCTTCTTTTTTCTTCTCTAACTCAGCCATCAGTTGTTGAAACGACGACATTCCTGCAATAAGCAAAAATACGTTATGATCAGTGTTACGACCGAATTTAGAATGCGAGGTTTGGTAATTACCGCCGCTCTGATTCAATCGATTCCCTCTGTGATCGGTCACCACTCCCGTGTATCAATGTTCAGTAAGGTAGCCAGCATCATAGGAACCACCCGCTACCATGTTCAGAAGCCTATATATATGCTTCTTCTCTTTGCTACTCAGTTTACCGAGCTTTTTAGGCTTCTTTGAGTGAACATCCCTATTCCACTTTTGGGGAATCGCACGCAAGGATGGATGGACAACCATAAAAAACTCCTTCTTCCAGCCTTTTCTCAAGTAAGAAGGCAGTGTAAACAATCTCTTCTCCCCTTGGAGATGGGCGTGATCGAACCTCTTGTTCGTCACCACCTTATACAGACCCAAGAATTCTCTTAAGGTCGGTACAAACGGCTTTGGACAAGATAGTGCTAAGAACTGTACTGACCGGATGAGTTTCCAGGAGTTCAAATTCAGCTGAGCTATGTTCATCCCATAATAGTTCAGAAGATCCTCCTCTAATTTTGTCAGGGGAAACCTCAATCCTGACACCAGATCTTCCACGTAGATAATCCTCTCATCTGCTTCTAGAGGATTCTGGTCAGCACTACTACCCTTTTCGGGTAGGTAACACACGAAGTCATCAGGAATATCATATAAGAAGGCTATCTCCTTGACCCTTGCTTCGCTCAGTCCACATATGATGCATTCGACGGTTAAAGCTTCAGGGGCCACTTTTGTTCTTTTTGCAGCAGGCTCGGCCACTTTCTTTCCTGCTGCTTTTCCCTGGGGATCGGTAGCCCCAGAAGCCTTCTTCTTAATAGCGCCCTTGCTCGAGTTCGGCACAACCGCCAACGGCCGAGCAGAGACTACTCTTCTTTCGGTGATTACGAGCTGCCCTTTCCTTCTTCGAATCTGAGCATTCTCTTCCGACTCCCCAGATTCGTCCCTTGCGGTGAACGCCATTTCGATTTACTGCTGGGAACCAGAGGTTACACGGCCTTCGATCATATCAGATACAGAATGGCCGGATTCCTCGTAGAAAAATTGCAGAACGGACTCTATAGATAGATTCTGGGAATCGCTCTGATCACTCATTTTCTTTCTAAATTCCTAACAAATAAGAAAAGAAAAGAAGATAAATAGAATAAGATTCTACCTGGTTTGTGGGGGGGGGGAGACGAGTATGCTACGCCGAAAATGAAGAATCACAAGAAAGGAAGCTGGAGTTTCAGAGATCTGAAGAATGATAATAGCGAATAAAAATTTCAAAACAGAGGAGTGGCTGATATTTATAAGGGAAAGGATGTGACGGTTGCAGAAATGAAGAGCCATTCATTATGACAGTTTCAGAACCGAAGCGACGTTTCACCTAAAACAGGACGCGTGTCACGCAGTGGTCTTTGGGCGGGAAAAAAGCCACCGCCTAGAAAATTAAATAGTGACCGCCTAAAGAAGATGGGATGTGCCCTAATGGGCTAGAGGGTTCAAAGCCCAACGAGACAACTATTCAAAAAATACCGAATGTTAAATCGGATGTACTGAATGCTAGACCAAACGTACCGAATGTTGCATGATTTGAAGTCAGTACACATGACAATTACCCTCAGTCTTTAACTAAGGGACTTGGAGGGGGACATGTGATGATATCACCCCTTCAGGAGCCGGAGTTAGATAGAGCATGTGGTCAGAACCCCATGGTTTGGGCCTAGCGAAGGCCCAAAACTGATATAAAAGCCAGTCCAATAGTCGAAATCCGGAGGTCAGCACTTGAGGATTGACCTCTCAGACATTTAGGTCGGTACCTAAGGCTCAAACAGACAGACATGCACCCATACTCTGACAAGCATAGGCTTCTAAATATATGTTACAAGCATCATTACGGAGAGTTGGCAACCCATACCCTGACAAGCATGGGTCTCTAAATATATATATTACAGACATCATTACAGAGAGGGGACATTTTCTATTCCTGACAGAGGTTTGACGTGGAAAGCACCTTGAAGGGTCTCATACTATAAATACCCCAAAAACTTACTATTCACGGGTAATCTCTCTCTTATTATTTCTACCCTTTTCTATTTTTCCTCTTATACTGACTGATCCTAGGTCTGACTTAAATATCGGAGTGTCTGCTAAGGCAAGTCCCTTGCTCTTTCCTTCGTTTTCAGGTCCAAACCAGTTAGACCTAACCATTGATTTCTTCAAGGTGAGCCACGACTCATATAGTTTCCCTCATCGGACCCCGGAAACATCAAGAAAAGACTAATATATTAACATTATGATAAGATAATAGAGGGGGGAAAATGGTAAATGGTAGTATAAATAATAAAATCACAAACCCCTTTTTTCTTTTATGCAAAACAATTGAAATGGACAGAAAACTTATAGAGAATGTATATTAATTAAACTGTGATTTTTTAAAATTTAATAGATAATTGAACATTATTGGATAACTAGATGATAATTATTTTTAGACTAAATGTTAACTTAAAAAATAGTATTATATTTTAAGAGTGGGATACTTATTATGCAATCAGAAAATAATAAATAAGATATTAGTTGTAATTATGATGTGACAAATATAATTTTGGTGACTAAAATTTTATTATTCAATACAATACTTTAAAAATTAAGGACCAAATAATTAAATTAAGTATTAACCCTTAAACTTTTGTTGAATTTTTTAATGAAACTCTAACCTTTGCGAATAATTAATTTAACACTTGAAGTCATTAAAAATTAAACAAATTAACCTTTCGCGATGCTTGAATCCTAACATGCAAATTCAATCATGAAAGCAAACATTAAACGTATTGAAAGTATCCAACATGGTATGTAAATGATTACTTTTAGGAGATTATACATTTAGCAAAATTGAAAAATCCCAAATTAAAAAAAAAAAAAAATTCTTGTTCAAGAAATATATCCATAGTTGTTAAAAAACCATTGTCGAATCTTAAAAGAAAAGAAGGTGATTCATTTTCTATTCAGTTATTTTGGTTTCTAACTTTAAATTTGTATAAAATGGATTAAGAAAGTACTTATTAACTAAGACAACAATTGAAGAAGAAGATTACAGTTCATTCCAATTAAAAGATTGATACCAAACTAACCCTTTACAATTTATACTCTTCATAGTATCTCTCTCTTTTGGCGCCGGATAGTTTTCCCAATATACTTCTTATTATTCATGCGTTTAACGTTGTTGTTGATGTGGCTAAAGCATTCTTTATACATATGTTTGCATATTACAAGTCATATATAAATGCGTTTGATGATTCCAATTTAGCAAAGGGTTAATTTGTTTAATTTTTAATAGTTAAATTAGTTGTTTGTAAAGTTCAATATTCCATTAAAAAATTTGATCGAAGTTCAAATGTCAAATTGTGTAATTTGACCTAAACTATACTACCTCCGTATTTTTCATTTTTTTACATTTCTAAAGCTATAATTAAATTCCCAAAGAATCGGATTGATGAAAAAACAGGTTGAACAGAAGTGACGAGGTCAAAGAGCAAGTTTGGTATTGATAATTTGATGGGTTGAGTTAGAGAGATTAAAATATTATCTATATATAACTAAACTATAGTAATGATATTTTATAACTAACCTAAACATATTTTAATTTACTTAACCAAACCCATCAAACTATCAACATTATGGCAATAAAAATAACTCATATTTAATAAATTTATCAAACTGAACCTAAATTTTCCAAGAATTAAAAAATGGGTAGTGATATTCGTAATTTACATAAAATAGGAGGACCTTAATGCAAGATTTTGAAATCTATAAGCAGTTTGAAGCTATCAAAAATAGGGTTTTTTGTTTCTCAGTGGATATTAAACCTCCATCAATATTCAATCCAATTCTACACCCAACACACCCAACCCTTATGGCTTCTGCTGCTTTTGCACCAGCTTCTTCTTCTCTCCGCTTCACTCCATACTCAACCCTTCGCTTCTTCTCCTTCTACACCAATTCACATCCCAGAACCCTCCCTTCAACAATCCCCAAAACCCTGCTAAAACCCCATACTTTACCTCCAAAATTGTTTCGGCTGCTCCCGCCATCCCCCGAACCCCGGAGGTCCTTCTGTACAGCCAAACCCGAATCAGGGGATGATGGAGCTGGTGAAATGTGGAATAAAGTCGGGGCATTTAGGAAAAAGTTGAAGATATCTGACATAAAGGGTGGGCCTGATGAAGGATTGGATCGCATAGGGCATAAACTTGTTGTGATGGGGTGGGTTCGTACTCTTCGAGCGCAGAGTAGTGTTACATTTATGGAGGTAATGGTATTGGTGGTCTAATTGTTCCTTTTTTTATTGTCCTTTAAACTATTTTTGGGTTGGTTATATATGTGTTCTTAAATTGTGCATTCAGGTTAATGATGGTTCATGCCTGTCAAACATGCAATGTGTAATGGATATGGAAGCTGAAGGTTATGACCAGGTATCTGAATTAGCAATGGGGTTTATTTTGAATTTGCATTCCATAGATTCTAAGTTCGGATATTTTGTTCTAAGAGCTTTCTCAATTAAGCATTCTATTTCCTTTCACATCTGACTAAGTATATGTTACCATCAAGCAATGTTCTGATCCCTTTTTCTAAAATTTGCAGTTGCCATCATTTGTCATTATATTGATGTTTACATGTCTATATTATTTTCATTTTCTTTTTATTTAGCACGGATCTTGTTAATAGGTAGACTCTGGTTTGGTGACTACTGGCGCATCAGTATGGGTACAGGGGACAGTAGTAGAGAGCAAAGGATCAAAACAAAAGGTGGAACTCAAGGTCAATAAACTTGTTGCGGTATGGCTTCCTGTTGAATTTGAATTTTTTTTTTTTTTTTTTTGTGTGTGTGACATGTTTGCAGAGTTGTTCTTTATATTATTTTTTATTAAGGTTTACCATTTCAAGTAATTTTCAGTTTGAAGGTTATGCTTATATGAATGATTTGTATTCAAGGTTTTATATTTTTGAATTAATGTGTAGAACATTGTCACAATTGCATAGCTTTAAGTACTAAACATATATTTCCAGTCAAAAGAGCAACTCCAAACCAAGTGTTCAATAACATAGCATCTATTTATAACATTATTATGTGCGTTAGATTATATAGTGTTTGTTGTACGTCGACACGGATTGTTAAAATGCTGAATAATCTGTGATGAATGAATGATAAAACGCTTGTGATTGGTTTGAAACTGACAATATATAGCAACACTTGGTGAAATAGTGAATTATTTTACTGTGAAAAGCATCCTGTCAGATGAAGTTCCCTGTTAAAGATGCGTTTTTCTTAATGAAATGCATGTAAATTTGACACAGATCTTGATGCTTTTCATATTTAATATGCTGGAATAATCCAGGCTTGTAGTTTAAGACTGTTTTTGAGGAACTTTTTCTTTTGAAAAATTTATCATGTCATTTCATATTGTTGTGCTTCTATTTGATTCCACCTTCATCATTCAAGAAATAAAATTTACAAAGAGACTGAAAAAGGAATTAAAAGATAAGCGCTAGGTTTTTTGCGCCTATTCTGTCCCATTTTGTGCACTGAGCTTGCTCACTGTACTAGCATCTGGGACAAGTGACATGATCCATAAGCACAAAACCAAGAAAGAGGATGCCACTCTTACGAAGGATGTCAAAAATACCTACATGAATTTGAGTGCCAATCTGCATATTATGTAAATGTGTCACTGCTTTTTATTTTACTTACACTACCTGTTCATCTTATATATAGGTTGGCAAGAGTGATCCTTCCTATCCCATTCAAAAGAAAAGAGTGAGCAGAGAATTTTTGAGGACTAAAGCTCATCTTCGTCCTAGAACAAACACATTTGGTGCGGTATGTTCTGTCGCTTGTTTCTGATCAAACTTTTGGTTTTCACATTTTTATTAATGCAAGTAGGTTCCAGGTTGCTAGGGTAAGGAATGCTTTGGCTTTTGCTACACACAAGTTTTTCCAAGAAAATGGGTTTGTCTGGGTCTCAAGTCCTATTATCACAGCTTCAGATTGTGAAGGGGCAGGCGAACAGTTCTGTGTTACTACTTTGGTAGGTAACATTAACGTATTATTTAATGGTCACTTTTCTTTTGTTTTGCCTGATCTTCTAACAATATATTATGGCTGTTTGGGTATGCACTGCAAATTTGTATTCTCTCCTAATAGCAAATTTCTTCTTTTCTGAATTCTGAAATCTCATAGAGAAATTATTTTGTTAATGAACGAGTAAAAAGAAACACAATTAGCTTACCAGTGGCATATCTTATTATATGGTATGTTTGCATACCCGGTTTTGTTGTACTGCATAATGTATGCAAATTGTTTGCCTATCCGTAACAGAGAAATTATTCTTTTGCCTTTTACTAAAGAAATTAAACTGTGTTACTACTTTGGTAGGTAACATTAACGTATGATTTAATGGTCACTTTTCTTTTGTTTTGCCTGATCTTCTAACAATATATTATGGCTGTTTGGGTATGCACTGCAAATTTGTATTCTCTCCTAATAGCAAATTTCTTCTTTTCCGAATTCTGAAATCTCATAGAGAAATTATTTTGTTAATGAATGAGTAAAAAGAAACACAATTAGCTTGCCAGTGGTATCTTATTATATGGTATGTTTACAAACCCGGTTTTGTTGTACTGCATAATGTATGCAAATTGTTTGCCTATCCGTATCTGTGTGGGCAAAGAGAACTATTCTTTTGCCTTTTACTAAAGAATACCACGTGCTTACTGCAGATAGCGGCATACACCAGTTCTCCTTGCTTGCATTTCTGATCAGTGTTTAACTTTTCTAGTAAGAAAAGATTTTGCAAGGCTAATAGTAATGCATGGCAACTCCATTGTATGCAAGATTTGCTAGTGATTATCTAGCTTCAGTTTTATAATCTGCTCTTAAACTTGGTACTTAATTGATTTTGTTGAGTTTCAATGAGGATTTTGTTCATTCACAGATTCCAAGTTCTCGGGAAGCAGCTGATTCTCGTGCAGATGGCATTCCAAAAACGAAGGATGGATTAATTGATTGGTCACAAGTGAGTTTATTTAAGTTCTTTTATTGTGTTTTCCATGCATTACACTAGCTTGCAGGAATTTTTATTAATGTGACATGGCTGGTGGAACTAGGGTTAGGCTTCACAGTCGTACAATGTGTTAATTAAATTAAAAAATAATATTCCTTGTGGTTCTTGGTCATGAGAATAAGCATGTTATTGAGTGTGAAAACATAATGCATATGAAACTATGATTTGTGATTCATTTTTGCTAGGCTTATTTCACTTGCACTTTATTTATTCATTTTCAGGATTTCTTCGGGAAACCGGCATTTTTGACAGTCTCTGGCCAGCTCAATGGTGAAACATATGCTACTGCTCTATCAGATGTATTAATTTTATATTCAGCTTTTCTTATTTTTGCTACGATGAAAATAAATGTATGCTATTCAGGCTCTTTTTCATCCCATTCTACACTTTATTTTAGGTGTATACATTTGGTCCCACATTTCGAGCTGAAAATTCCAATACTTCTAGACACTTGGCAGAATTTTGGGTGAGAATTCCTTGTATTTTTGTTCTTGTTATTATTATTATTATTTTTAAATGCCCTCTATTTCCATCCCATATGCTATTGGAGTATCTTACTACCTTCCTTCTATTCCACTATATAAGATGATTGAACCAGAACTGGCATTCGCTGATCTGAATGATGACATGGCCTGTGCAACTGCCTATCTCCAGTATGTTGTATGTTACCTTTCACATCATCTTTGTTGTTAATTCAACATTTCCGCAGTCGATGCAACTTGCACTCTCACAGAACCACAGTTACTCATTAGATGATTAACTTAAATTATATATGTATACAAGGTGAGGCACGTCCTTCAAAATTGTAAGGAAGACATGGACTTCTTCAATACTTGGATTGAGAAAGGCATCATTGATCGATTGAGTGTATGAGCTCTCAAGTGTAACTTATCCTTCTTCAACCTTTCTCTCATACTTTTAATGTTTGCAGTTACCTTTTTTTTTTCTGACTTGATTCACAATAAAATGTATGAGAATACCTAAATTTGACAAATGTTGTCACGCATGCTTTGACATGTTGGATTTTTCTGTTGGGTCAACAGGATGTTGCTGAGAAAGACTTTGTTCAATTGACTTACACTGATGCAATTGAACTTCTTCTTAGAGCAAATAAGAAATTTGAATTTCCGGTACAGTTTATTTTTCTTCTATCCCCTCTAAATAGGTTGCAATGTTTGACTGGCCCTTTGATGTGTAATAGCTTCCTTTTTTCACTATCTTCTAGATTTTAGTACCAAAGTTTTTCAAGAAGCTAGAAGTTGTTTCCTTTCTGTCAGGATGAGATCTAGGAATGCTGATTTCATTGCTTTTGGCCATGTCAAGACAAAAATGTGTGCTGATTAAGTGTTTGAAATTTATAACGATCTTTTTCCGTTTGAAATATGCCATGCTCTTTCACTGTAATTGTTATGGCTAATGTCAAAATTTTC
Source organism: Croton laevigatus (assembly GCA_949640765.1). Taxonomy (NCBI): domain Eukaryota; kingdom Viridiplantae; phylum Streptophyta; class Magnoliopsida; order Malpighiales; family Euphorbiaceae; genus Croton; species Croton laevigatus. Next base: position 11,400 of record CATIWJ010253630.1, on the reverse strand, counting down.
TATTTCTGTTTTCATTTTTTGTCTTTCTGTTCACTCATAGGCCGACTTTGATATCCTTATTCTAATACTTTAACCACACTTTGTTACCTTTTATTGGAAAATTGTACAAGGGTACAAGACACTATTTAGTATCTTGTCATGGCCTAAGGCCACTGAATGATTTCAGAGTCATCTGTTGCAGCATTAATTTTATTATAATTATAAATTCTTCATTTGGCAAGTTTAGTTCTTTAATATAGTTGGCTATTCTGAGTGAAGGATGAGTGAATAATATTTTTTGAGTTGTTACGCAACAATTTGTGGTGGTCTTATTGTCTATATATATAAACTAACATCTGATTAGTAATTGTATTATTTGTTGGAATTGCCAAATTTATCATTGATGATGAAACCTGTCCCCACACTTCCACAAGCTAAGTGCAACCTGCTGTTGTTTGACTGTAACTTCCCAACATGAATTATTGATTTGAGCAACTAGCCATTGAAGCAATAGAATTGAAAAGAAATATCATAGTTGATAGTTCTATAAAAAAACAACCGAAATTGCACCAAGAAAATTAATTTTTTTTCTGAGATTTTTCTTGAACATTTCTAGGTCAAATGGGGATGTGATTTGCAAAGCGAGCACGAGCGATATATTACTGAAGAAGCATTTGGTGGATGCCCTGTCATAATAAGAGATTATCCGAAGGTATGCCCCCTGCAAACTCTCTTTCTTCTGCTTTTGGAGAAGAAAAGAAGTGGTATTTATGAAATCTTTTATTATTCTTGTTCTAAATCCCTAAAATGTTCACTCAGGAAATCAAGGCATTTTATATGAGGCAAAATGATGATGGGAAGACTGTTGCTGCCATGGATCTATTAGTTCCTCGGGTAAGAATTATTTTATATTATTATTTTGTATCCTGTCCAATTGAGTCAGTAGAATGATCACTTGCAGCTAGGATCCTGAATCCTTTGTAATCCTCTAGCGACTTCCGTGGATACTTGAAAAAGCAAGAACCTTTGTTTCATCAACATTCTTTATTTTGAGGGATACAAACTCTTTGAGATGACTGCAAACAATGATGATATAATGTAGTACTTCTCGACGAGTTTATTTTGTGAAATGTATAGAAAAAGGCCGAATAAATTATTAGTTTGATAATGTAATTAGCAGAACTTGTGTTTTGAAATGAGATTATGACAGTGTCTTTCATTACGTTTGATCTATTAGTGAAATGAAGGAAAGCTTGTTCTAAAAAGAGGGGCCCAAGTGGAACAATCTCATACAAGAATCCTTCTATTGTTATTTTTGTTCTTCAGGTTGGGGAGCTTATTGGTGGAAGTCAAAGGGAAGAACGACTTGAGTATCTGGAAGACCGTTTAGATGACTTAAAGCTAAACAAGGAGAGCTACTGGTGGTATCTGGATCTACGCCGTTATGGTTCAGGTGAAAATTTTACTCACTGAAACTAAAGCTAATTAATCTCTTGATTGGATGATCATTGCATCTGCTGTAAGTTAATTGCATAAATTTTGATTTATGATTTAGAATTTCTGGTTTGTGCTTTGAACGGTCCTACTCAGTAAGAATCCATAATGTTATAACTCAAAGTTTTGCACAATCCATAACTGCTGTGCCCTGCAATTTTTGTTTTTCCCTTGAGATATCTATGAAGATCTGGTGCACATGTGAACTCACAGCACCATATATGAATTATATTTACTTACATTTTATTCTGGACAAGATGCTGGCTCTGATTGGGATGCCCAGTATATTGTTGTAAGTAGAACTGAAATATTTAGTTGAAAATTGGGCATTCAGATGTATTGTTTGAATATAATTGCAGTTCCACATGCGGGATTTGGTCTGGGGTTTGAAAGGCTGGTGCAATTTGCAACTGGACTGGAAAATATAAGAGATGCGATACCTTTCCCTAGGACACCTGGTTCAGCTGAATTTTGAAGCATATATGGTTCTCTTTCTTGTTCCTTCACCAATGGCAATATTTACCCTCTTCTTTTTCGCCTTTAGATGGATATTTCATTAAACATGTTGGCAAAAATCTCATGGGATATGACAGCTGCCTTTGTCAGGCAAACAAATCAAATGTAAAATTTTTGTATTCACGCTGCTTTTTTCTTTTTTTCAATTTATGGGTCCTCAAGTCGCATTTGAGTAAAGTTATTGTGAGTCAGTCGTATCCAAAATCCAAATCCATCAGTTTTTACAAATAAGCTCTTTAATTTGTTGATTTGCTGCCGTTAGCGTATGGTTTATTATATTTAACTAACTGCGAAGTAACCAGGCTCATCTAGTTGCTTACTGCTTATGTAGTGTATTTGATACTACTACTTACCAAGTGGAAATGTGTCGTGAATAAATATATATCACATAGGGGCGAACCACTTGTCCAAGAGCCAAAGTTATGGTGCTGAAAACATGTAGTCCCAAGTTCAAATTTTATTATTCCACTCCCGTTGGGCTGTGTTTTGCGATCGGTTTTAGCATAGCTTGGGTTGTGTTTTGCAATCAGTTTTAAATGGTTTTAAAATAGCTTTTAACCGGTCAACATGTTAAAATAGCTTTTACCATTAAAAGTTGCGTTTTTCAAGCATTTGATAATTTAATAATAACATTTTATCAAAATTTAACCTTGCCAGCGGTTACTATAAATAGCCACAACATGTAAATGGTAGGGGGAAAAAGGCTGATCCTAACACTGGATAATATAGTATTATGTTGGACCGTTACATGTCAAGTATTTAAAAAACCTAATGCAATCCCATTTAAAAGCCAACAGGCCGAATAAGGAAATCCCAAAACCAAAACTATAATAAATTAATAATCTCTTCATTGCTCTGATGTGACTGCATTTCCAACAACCAAATCCAGTTTCAATCCCCAGGTGTAATAATTTTTACTTTCACAGCAGTTAAAAGAATACAATGGTGAAACTAAGTTTTATTTTCCTCTCCAAATGAGTACACTTTTTTTTGCCGCTTGACAAGATCTCACAGGAGATTGCTTAGCTATCTTGCTCAAGAGACAACTTCCCTGTCCTCTCAACAAATGAACAAATGGAACCAACTGTACAACAGGCACCCCTGCGGGCTTGCTTTGTTTTTTCTTTTTGTAATTAATAAAGAAAGGGAAATCAGAAAACAAAAACCAGCTCCTCAAGCACCAGATAAATGGTGGCAACTTCTATGACATTCAGGTAAAACCCTAAACATGTAATTGATTACAGTAAAATATATATTGTGCCAACCGTATTTCCACTTACAGTTACGAGGAGATGGGGAAATTCTGCAGAAACATATTTGCATTCCTTTTCTGAACCCCAAGGCCGATGAGAACTCTGCTTTTCTGAGATGCAGCTTCTCTAGCGCACATCCCCAGTATTGTACTGATCACAAGGAACAAAACTCAGTATTTACAACATTACTGTACTAAAGTTCCACTTCATGAAGGTCTTCACCAATACTGCCACCGCTCCTTGGCATTTGTGCCAGAAAATGATCAACAGGCATTAATGATGAAGGGGTGTGTGGTGCCTCCCCTATAGTTCTACTAGGAGGGCTGAATGAATCGCTAAAGCCACTCCATGACGCTGTCCGTCGTGACTGAGATGAAAGTGAGGAGTTGCCGTTTATCTTCGATTCCTTCCTCATAATATTGTCCATGCTTGGGAACCTTTGCATATTAATTTTTGAAAGAGTTGGGGCATTTTGCATATTCATATCAGATTGGAAAGCCTCCTTAACAGGTGGAGGGGGGGAGGTTTCAGCAAACCCAGTGATTTCTTGCACATCTTCTGCCACCGTTTCAGTTAAGACTTCACTTGATGGAGGAGGCGTCGGCACAAAAAATTTTGCATTTGCAGAGACAGCAGGCTTTACTGATGGAACAGAAGGTGACTGGAATAACTTGGTGGAGCTTCCACCACCTTGGTTGAAGGTGTCAACATACCTGCCGAATATCAAATATAAATAAATTTTTATCCTTCAAGAATAGTTGTAGCTAATTGATAAAGAACAAATGAATCGTCAACCTCAAGTACTACCCCAACTTCAAAATATCATCTGCCAATTTAGCAACAAATCATTTGCTAATAGATGACAAGGAAAAAAAGATATAAACTACGAACATCATCAAGTTAAAATGCAATGCTTTTAGACATTTTAGCAAATCATTCAGAGAAACTTTAACCGAGTTGAAAATATTGAGTGATTCTCAATATCCACAAAAGATTATTCTAATCCAGCTGCTTGCAGCTTGCCCAATTGGCCTTTTCTCCTCACGCACAAACCCCCCCAAACAACACCAAAAAAGAAAAAGAAAAACGTGGACGTGATATATATATATATCGGTCCAGATAAAATATGTATTGTTAGTAGTACTTTTCACATAACTAGATAGCAGTGTAGGGAAAACAAAGGCATCCGAATACCTTGCCCGTACACCCATCCGCCCACGAGCTGAGAATTGATTTGAACTAGTAGGAATGGGTGGGATCCCAGAAGAGTGTTCCACAGTAGTGGGAGATTTCAATGCTGGGTTCTCAGTAGCAGTAGATCCATCAGCCAGTGCAGATTTCAAGTTGTAGTCGGGCATACCATTCTGGAAGGCTGAAGTCGTAGGGGGTGGTGGCAAGACTGTTTCTTCTGCTGGGGGTTCAGCGCCTTCCTCTACCCATCTCTTAAGCTTTTCGTCATAATAAAATTTGTTCTTTTCACCCAATTTTGCCTTCAATGCAAACAATAATCATCAACAAGCTCAGCATTATCCATTTCAAGTAAAATAAATTGATTTGAACAATGATACCTGTCGATCTGAGCGTGGTCTTAAGACTAGCCCCACTGTCTTTTGCAAAAGCTGTGAACCAAAACCAAAACGACCAAAACGAGAAGCTCCAGCCGAACCTGATGTTTTGCTTTGTGCACTAGATGAAGTTCCTTCCTTAGATGACTCAACCTGGTTCCCACCACAAGTCAGCAAGAGCTCATAAATTTTATGCACTATGATAAAGCACAAATAGGAAGGAGCTAGGTTATATATGTTTCTCAACTAGGAAATAACTACCCACCTGTCTTGGAGTTCTACCAAAATCTGGTTCAGAAACACTTCGATTATGCATTGTCATTCTACTCCCATCAGCAGCCCAATCACTTATTGGCTCCATTGAAGCAGATGGCATTAATGATGACATAGCCATAGTTGACTGACTGCCTAATACCCTAGGTTCCATTGCTGATTGATAATGGTCGTTACTTTGAAGAATTCCGTGTGATGTTGATGGAACAGGTGGCGGTAGACCCCCAACAACACGATGTGCAGTACTATCAAAAAAGTTGAGCAATTTACCAACTAACTTTGCTGGAGCCAAATTTGCCGTGTATCCACCCTGGAAACATAATGTTTAGTAATTGAGATTTGTAGAATAACAATTACAGAATAAACACGAACTAGGAGATAGAGAAACACCTGTTGATGGGTTCGAATCCTATCCTCAAGAGATAATACTAATTGTCTCCATGTTTCTACTTCTGGAGCTCTACCAGTTTTCAGAGATTTTAATATTGCCTGGCAATACCTGAATTAACTCACAACGCTCAGAGAACTGAAGGAATAACTATGTAAAGCATCAAAGAAGAAAGTTTCCACTTACTTCAATGAATCAGTAACTTTGCCCACTTCAGCCAACATGTGTGCGTATATCAGCTTATATGGTTGAAATGGTAGCAGAATAAACTGGGAATTGCCGAGCACCTTGGAATATTCAAACAATTCAGTTCTCTGTCCATATATACACAACAAACCGAAAGGAATCATGTTAGAGAGAGAAAAAGGGGACATTTAAATATTGTTAATTTTTTTTAAATTGATCAGTGCTTCATATAATATAACTATATGAATATGCTCTAAATAAACAAGATAATTAACCGGTATTATAATAATACTGAGTTACAAAATATACAGATAAATGAGCATACAAGTAGCCACCAAAACAAGGGCGAACAAATAAAATATGCAAAAGAGAAGGACAAATAAATAAAAATGACCTGAATAGCTTCTGGACTAGCATATGTTCGAGGACTCTTCCAGTGGTCTGCACCAATCAGACACATTCTTGCCATATCTGAATATGATTCAAAGTTTGCTTCTGCCACTAGATAGCAGATGTGTGCAGCAGTAATCTGAAATTAATTTGATAAGTTTAAGAACAAAACTTTGGAAAGAATCTTGAAAATTAATGACATAAAAGATGAGATACCTCACTTCTGTCCTTCCATAGGCAATCTCCAAGATGTATAATCACAAGTTCATCATCTTTGGTCCTGTTTGCAGTTATAACAGCCAAATTCTCTTCCCAATCATCAAGCATGCCATTTGCCCCAAACTGTAGTTAATTGACAGACTTTAAAAATTAATTTTGGAAGTAGATAAATAAGCTCCACATTCTATTAGTGAGGCTGGGACATCTAAAGGAAGAAAGTTGGTAAATTTAAAGATAACTGCAATATAAAGGTCTTAAGTGTCCTTAATCCTAGCAGTGCACAAAAGTAACTGTAAGGTTGAATGATGGCTGTTTTACAGAAGTGAGATAACAACCATCGCATCTCAGCAGCATTACCACATATCTTTCAGATCACAATGCATATCAATTTGAGTTTTCCTCAGAATGAGAAAATGTTTCTTCACTACAGGACATCCCCCCACTAGTTTCTTAGAACTAGTATAGCTGGTTTCTCATTAAAAGAATAGAAAGGATTACAAAGATTATAAATGTCAAACCTGGCTATTTAGTGTAGCAAAAAGACAGGTATAATATATCACCTGGACAGGCTGTTGGATTGCACCAGAAAGACCACTACTGCCAGTGGCATCAGTAGAAAATACATCAGCCGGTTGCCCAGCAATTAGCAGGCATAATGTTCGCAAAGGTGATCCTGCTATCAACTGACGAAGTGCCATTTGCTTAACCGTATCAACATAGAACTGTTCCAGTCACCAAAGGTATGCAAACCAGACAAAACAATGAATATCGTGCCATCTTTATTAAACATGAATTAAGTAATTGAAAGTGACCAGACAAGTAACCTGATCACCAAGCTGTGATGCAAGTACAAGAGCAGGTCCCCATAACTGGCCTTCTTGAGCGCACTGTAAGGCCTCTCTCTTTCTACCAGAAACCAGAAGATCTTGTACCTCAGAAGCAGTTGCCTAAAACATATATAAAAATCTTTCACAAAACGATATAGCGCTAGAGCATAGTAAAAGTTAGCAGAGTGATTAACTGGATACCCGAATATGTGCTTCAGATGGCAAACTCTGCAAACAGTGGCTAACACTACCGTAATCACTAAAATGTGTATTCCTCTTGGCAGAAGCAAAAAGTTTTGCAACTGCTGCTTCCGGGGAATCACTATCCTATAAAAAATAAGCACAGGTTAGTTATATCTACATTTGGCTTTTAAATAATATTTGAGCGATGCAGAAATTAAGAGAATATTAGTATGACACATCAAGAGAGCAAAGTTGATTAGACCCACGTTTGACTTGGATTCCCATTAGAAAATAGGCAAGTATGAACCCAAAATTCTTACATGATCAAGAGACAACAAGAAGTCAACAACCGAGCATTAATCCCAAACCGGCTACAGACAGGTATATAAATCCTTGATCAGGTTAATATCCATGCAAAGCACAGTCTACGTTGGAAATCATTTGGCAACACCCAGAGAAACTGACAAATTCCTACCACAAATAAAATGAAGCATGTGCACAGAAACCTCTGCCTTAACATAAAATGTTTGGCCAGTGCTTCTTTTTCTGTCAGAGTGTCCTAGAACTACTTTTTCCTTCTCCAGAACCTAGGTCCTAGCAATATTTCTCGCTAGCTCTTCCAAAGCCCAAACTTGTTCTGGCCAGTCATGTCAGCAATCATTCATATAATATGTGTTCCAAGGTACTCTATGAAATTGAAAGAGTTCTCCACACAGTGTGTCATTGTTTGAAGGAAATGATGCACAAAAAGGATATCATAGGGGAAAAGAAAAAGAGGGGAGGGGAGAGAGATTTTATATATGATGCTTTAGTTGGAAGGGAAGATGCCATGGAATTTCTACCAAAAGCTTTTCAATGGACCCTTATCAAGTATGTTCTATGCTTGGAAGGAAATTTTTCTCTTTTTTTTTTTTTTTTTGGAGAGGAGGGGCTTTAAATCACTCTTTCGATACTTCACTTATCCCAGCATAGTAGTATCATGCATCGCAACAAACCAAAAAGGGCCAAAAAAAAACAGGAGGAAAGTACTCATATGGATGGCAAGTAAAAGGTCACACGAAACAAACAAAATTTCACAAACATCACATGAAGAGCTCTGTTTGATAGGGAAGAAAAAAAAAATGAACGAAAGGATCACAATGCCAGCAGTTCCTTTCCTTCGTCATAAAGCCCCCAACATATTGAGTTACATAGACAATAACAAGATCCATGAAATTTCAGGAAGCCAATAGATGCAATATGATTCCAGTTATAGTAGGAAAGGCTGCAAAACGAAGAAGTTATTTACCTTCAAAGAAGCATCGGTACCGAAAGGAGATCGAAGTTTCCCATAATGTTGGCAAGAGATTTTAAGCAAAGAGAGAAGCAACTTCAGTATTTCAACCTTCCTATAATCCATGTCAGCAGATTCACAATGAGCAATTCTCTCATCAATCCATTTATTTAGCTCTTTACTTCCAACACTGCCTCCCACCAGTGGACCTGGAAAGGACTGTTGGCAGAGAGCGTGAAAATAATTGCACGTGCTCCCTCCAAGACTTGAAGCACTGTTTGTATTTCCCAAGACAACTTCCATCAAATTCAGGACAGTAATAGAGCCTCCTATCGGTTCCTTCATATAAGAAGCAATCAACAATTAGTGCTTTAGAATGTTTGAAAAAATTAAGAATGACTTTCTTTTTTTTTATATATATAATCAAATGCAAATTAACTTCTTGAATCATATCTTATTCATTTTCCTCTTATTCTGCAACCAAAGGTATCAGTGTAGTAGAATGAGAAAGGGAATGTTTCAGGGGTTTCACCTGAGTTCCAAATGATGAGTTTACAAGAGAATTTGAATTACTGTCTCTCATTACGATGAGCTTTCCACCAAATCCAAATGTAACCAAGGCATGTGGCGGTCGCCCAGCAGATGATCTTCCTGTGTTGGAAGTATAAGAGAATTGCTGGTTGCTCTGAAAGGATTGCTGGTTGCTCTGAAATGATTGTGGGGCAGCATGTACTGCTTTCTGACTGCCATAGTAATCATTTGAAATATTCATCTGTTCATTCAGCTTTACATTTCCTTGATTAAATTGCTGAATAAAGTTTCCACTAGGCATAAAACTTTGTGACCCAATATAACCATTAGCGTCCATATGACCTTGACTCACACTGTCATATGATGAGGTTGTCCCCAAAGAACTAAAAGATTTGTGCGGCTCAACATGATTGCTAATGGATGCATTTGAATTATAAGAATTATGCAAGAGCTGGTTTCCATCAAAACTTGAAACTGCATTAGTATTAGCAACAGCATCACGTTGCTGCATATTCAAGCCTTGCTGATTGTAACCATCATAAGACTCACCCCAGCTGCCATGCTGACCTTGGCTCTTATAGATCCGTGCCCCATCCTTATCACCATGCTCATATCCACCATAGACATTGTTACTATTTTGAGAATATGACTCACCAAAAGCAAATTCATTTTGTTTGTGCTGTTCATGATTTTGAACACTTGTTGACTGAACAGATGCTGTGTAGCTTTCCAGGGTGCGCCATTCTTGGGCAATTGTGTCATAATACCAACCTGGATATTGTGGGTCAAAAACCATATGTTCTAGGTAACCATTATTAGTCTCCTGTGAAACCTGATTCCAAGTGGATACAGTCTCAGATGTGCTAGTCTCAGCTACAGTTCCCACTACAGATTTTGATGTCTGCTGCAAATAATTTAGCTCTGTTTTCCCATCAGAAACTGACGCCCATTCATTCCCTGCATTAGCGTTAACACTGTCTAGCGAAGTTGAATTTGTGTCATAACCATCAACTTGATACCACTGTCCAGTGCTGGCATCATATTTCCAACCAGGGTACATGCTCTCCCAGTACTGACTGTTATTCAAATCCTGCCCATTGGCATTCTCTTCAAAAGATCCTCCATAACTTTGTGCAACGTCTTGATTTTGCTCATAACTGACTGAATTATGCAATCTGTCACTACCTTTATTATCTAAGTAAGCATTTTTATCACTTTTTCCAGGAAAATCTTCTGAACCACCTTCCAATTCACTAAAAAAGTCTGAGCCAAAATCATGATTCCCATTAGGTAAAGAATCAGCATAAAATGAACTCCACCCCACTTGCTTAACTCCTGATTTCGTGGATCCACTAGTTTGTCTTACTAATGGATCGGATACAACCTCCGATCCAATCACCTCATTATGTGACTCAATTATAGTATTAGACCCCAATAAGTTAGATGAATCCAATGTATTGCTTTCTTCAGCATCCACACCAGATAAGCCAGCAGTGGCATGCACGGAGTCTTCCTCACCTTTCCCCTCAGCTTCACCTCCGCCTCCAACAGTAGCATCATCAATACTCAGATTGGCAAACGCTTTGGCCTCATCAGAATCGCTACCTTCCATGAACTTAGGAACCGAATCGGAATTAGTGGGCCCAAAATCATCGTCCACTAATTTATCAAAAAAATCCTCATCCGTCTGATCCTCCATCGCATGAAATGGAGGGTTCGAAGCCATTTAATATAACTTCCTCCTTCCTAACCCTGACGATCTAAAAAGAAAACTAATACAACTCCAACTGTTCCCCAAATTAACAGCTCTACACCTCAAAACTGGAGCTGCAATTAATCCGACGCCCCAAGATCCAAAAATTAAAACCCTAAATAAAAGGAATAGAAACACGAAGAGATCGAGATCTAGGGTTTATGAGATCTCTTCGAAGTTGCAGACGCATAATAAGTTAGAATGAAAGCGGTCAAAAGATGGGCAGCAAAATTGCAGTTGCAAATTGAATCATTTGATAAGGAGTCGGAAGAAAATAGCGACGATTTGATAATATTAGAAGCAAAAATAACTTACAGATCCATATAAGAAATCGCTGGAAAACAATCGACAACGATGCAGCGAGCCGAGAGGACAGAATGAAAATGCGCTCGTTTTCGCACCACCCACCAAACCAGGGAAGCTTTTGTTTTTTCTTGCTTTTATTGTTTTTGTGAAAATAAAATTACCCTGTCCCCGGCCAAATACATCTTTAGGATCCTGTACTATCATTGAATTTTTTGCGAGGCCCCTCGTTATATTAATATACATTATAAACCCCTATACTATCTT
>CATIWJ010253604.1:0-11369 GCA_949640765.1 Croton laevigatus | reverse complement strand
CATTTACTTGACTGATTTTTTAAACAAATGCGATTTGTGGAATCAACTTCTTTTATTTTATTTTCATAATTTTCCTAAAAACCACCGATTAATTATAAATTATTAACTCACCATTCTCTTTTTGTTTAATTTCCTTATGTTGTCTTACAGTGTTTCGATACTTTTCTATATACATTTTAATATAATTTACATTTGTATTTTAATATAATTTACATTTGTATTACTTTCTTCGTAGTTACTATTTTTCTTCATTCATTTATATTTTACGATTTTTTTTATTTCTACTTATTTCTTTATTTTCACTTCAAAAATTGGACTCACTATTTTATTTTATTATTATTTTTTACCTTTTTGGGTTTACTTCCATAATTAAATTGCTTTTAGTATTACTATGCCATCGGTTGTTACTTTTTCAGTTTAGTCTTGATTTTACAAATGATTCTTTATTAATTTTATTATTTTTTTTATATTTATAATCTGTTTATAACAAATTTACTTCCTTTATATAACATATTTACATATTTCCCTAACTTCTACTGACATTTGTTTCTACTAATTTTCTTTTAATTCCACATACTTGTTGCTTATTCTATTATTTCTCACTACTTAATAATGGCATTTATATAATTCATGCTGGATTTTAATATGTAAGTCACATTTCTAGTCTTAAAACTTTGTACTTAATACTTAATTCGCAAATATTGTTTTTTAAGTTTAATTCATGCTGGATTTTAATATGTTAGTCACATTTTAATTATTAATTAATAAGTATAAAACCCACGGGATATGCGGTGCTTATTTAAATAATGTCATACTGGAATTATAGATTGTGTACCATGACAAAATTTAATACTCAACCTAAATTCATTTAGAAAATTTACTATCCGTTCCACTTCGAATCTATTACAGAATAGAAAACTCACTATCGTCCTATCTAATATTTATATTTATAATAACCCTAACTATTTAAATTAAAATAATGAAAAATCATAAATAATTATAAAACAGGAAAATCTAAACATATTTCACATTAAATTTTAAAAAATATATAATAATATCTAAATAACTTAATATAAAGTGTTTAATAATATAAAAAAACTCATACCAATTATAAACTTTTTAATACTAAAGATTTTAAACAGGTATGATCTCTCTACAAAGTGAATTCCAACAAAAAAAAATTTAAATATTCACATTAAAAATATCACATTAATAATAAAAATAATGGAAATATATTTTCATCTTAAACTACAATTTTGAGGGAAAATATGAAATTTAAATTTTGATATTAAAGAATATTCTTTTCTTCCCAGATTGTCCTAATTTTCAAAATATAAGTGCAAATTTAAATGACTACGTAAAAGAGCACCTTCATCCGCTATTATGTTCATCAATAAATAGGAGTCACTTTAAAATAAATAAATTTTATAAAATTTCTTAATTCAAAAATTGATAAATTTTGTATAAGATCTAAATGAGTTTTAAGAGCTGAAAATAATAATATCCAGAGCATTGGTATTAACTCTATGCTATGGAAGATAAATAATATTATTTGTCCTATTTAGTGATATTACAATCCAATTCGCTATATTTAAAGTATATTAGATGTTACTTATGCACACCTATTAAAAAAAATTAATTTTATTTTAATTCTATAAAAGAGTAAAGTAAATTTATCTATATATCCTTATATTAATTATTCGGTAACTTAAAATATAAAGTGTTTAGTTTTTCTAGGTATATTAAATAAGAGTAATATAAGAAAAATTATTAATTATCATAAAATAGGGATTTAAATTGAAAAAAATAGGCTAATGTAACAATTTCAATACGAACTTTTTGAAATGTAACAATTTTAGCATATTTTTAATTTTGTAATAAAAACAACACAAATGATGACCTTTGTAACAATTTCAACATTTTTTTAATCTAAGGACCAATTTGATATTTTTAAAATATTAAAATTGCCTCAAAACTTTTCATCTTTAACAAATTTCACCTCTTTTCAATTTTACACCAAAAATACTCCTACCTTGGTACTACTAACAAATTTCCTCATAATTTTAAACTTATAAAATATAAAAATTTATTTTGCCATTCATTTTATTTTTAAATTATTTTTATGACATATCTAAATAATAATTTAATTTATTTATCTCATCTCGATTTAATTTCATTCAATTAATATAATAATTAATTCAAAATATATTTTTTAAAAAAATAAAAAATTTAATTATACATATTACTTTATTTAATTAAAGTACATATTATATTTTTTAAATTACATATTGTTCCTTGTGGGTGCTGTTATATAGTAACTTTCACACTAGTCACTCTGGACAATAATAGTTTGGCGGTTTAATATTCGATTAATTTTTAGGTTAGTCATGTTCTTGAAGAAAAACATAAATAATTTCTTAATTTTAATTTTCATTAAAATAAATATTTATTTAGTAGAACCAATAATCGGACCAGTACATTGAGCAAAAATATATTTAACGGTCTTGCCATTGTCGTTGTTTGCTTGGTTCATACATTATTCATAACAATTGAATTAATTTTATTATTTTTAATTTTTAATTAAATAAGTAATTTAATAAAAAAAATAAGAATATAGTATGTACTAAATTAAATAGAAGTAGCTTGTATAAATAAATTATTTATTTTCTAAGAATAATTATAAATTGATTAATATATTAATTGTATTAAATTAAATAAAGATGAGATTAATTATTTGAATTATTTTATTCTAAATAATTTAAATATATAATAAAATAAATATAATTTCAAAGTGAAATAAAGGGAAATAAATTTTTATACATTTTATAAGTTTAAAATATGATGAAATTTGTTAATGGTACCAAATTAGGAGTATTTTTAATTTGAAATTGAAAAGAGGCGAAATTTGTTAAAAATAGAAAGTTTTGGGGCAATTTTAATATTATGAAATATCAAATTAGTACTTAATTTTAAAAAGTGCTGAAATTGTTACAAATGTCATTATTTGTGCTATTTTTGTTACAAAGTTGAAAATATGCTAAAATTGTTACATTTCAAAAAGTTCGTGCTGAAATTGTTACATTAGCCATAAAAAAATAAACATACTTTTTATTTAAATGTTAGTATTTGTTATGCACACACATATACTTTCTATTATCTGGAGGGTATAAAGGGAAAATAATCCAAATTTGGGTATAATAAAGTATGAGACACCTATTTTAGGATTAAAAAAATAGATATTATGACACTTATTATGGGACAAAGAGAGTATCTTAAGTCATTTTGGTAAGTTCACATTCTTTATTATATATCTTTCAATTCTTTTATCATATTTGTAATGAATTTTAAATTACTAACACATCAACATCCTCTACCTTATAAGCAAAAGACAGTTCGTAACTTATAATAAGACAGTTCATAACTTATAATATGGGTTAGTTTGACAAATCATACTTTTATTGAGAGCAAAGAAAAAAGAAGATTAAATTCATGGGTAAAATTATAGATTATTATGTAAAATGCAGGGACTAATTAATTTTCTTTTATTGATAAAATCCAAGAAAATCTTAAACAAATTTTCAATTATTCAATTATTGATTTGTCATTTGCTAATTGCACTTTAATATGTGTGAAATAGGAGGCCCATGAAGCATGTCATTTGGATACAGTGACTATAAGTTTTTTAATTCAGAGAACTAAATTCATTTAAAAGGCTTTTTTCTCATATGCACCTCAAACTTCCAATATGTTTGCTTGAACTATATTTTATTTTGTCTAAATATAATATTTATTAATTTTTTTCAATTATTATCACTAAAATTTAAAATATTTGACTTTTAAAAAATGACTTCTTTTTCCGCATTGAAGACCTTTAGGAAGAAATATAAATATAAATTTTAATTTAAAAATATAAATTATGTTGTTATCATTTTAAAATTTACTATCACTACTAATAATTTGATCTAATTTTCTAATGTCAAAGTTTAAAAAATAAATACTAAGTACCATTGATGGATGCCGTAGACCACAACTGCTACCATTTGATGTAAACTTGACCAAAAACTTGTCGTAGACGACAAATTTTGCAAAAATTTATTCTTTTATTTTTTTCCACGAAGTGTTCATTTTGTTCACTGCTAGTATTTATATATACACTTCCGCTGGAAGCAAAGAGAAAGAAACATAGACATCAAGAAAATTTAGAAAAATGGAGATAGTTAAGAAGCAGTATTATTGGATATTCTTAATAATTGCAGTGATGTTACAAGGAAGGTGTGATTGTTGTTTAGAGGAAGAAAAAATTGCATTTTTACAAATTAAGTCTTTCTTCAATGATCCTTTTAATTATCTTTCTTCTTGGGGGTTTTTTAATGTTGATTGTTGCAAATAGAAAGGGGTTGCGTGCAATGTAAACTACTGGTGGAGTTATCACACTCCATCTTTATTATATAAGGGGTCTTAATATAAAAGAAGATTGGTATTTAAATGCCTCTCTTTTCCTTCCATTTCAACAATTAAAAAATCTATCTTTAGATGAAACTATTTTAATGGTTGTGTTAGCAATGAAGGTAAATATCTTTCTATTTATTTATTTCCTTATCATAAATTTTGACAGTCATTAATTAAAAATATAATCATCAAAACTATCAAAACTTTCCAATTTGGAGCTTCTTGAATTAAGTGGAAACAATTTCAACAATACCATATTATCATCTATAAGAGGTCTATCATCTTTGAAATACTTATGTCTATCGAACAATAGACTACAAGGAACAAATGATATTTCAGGTTATTATTATAATTTTCTTTTACTTTTTCATCTTATATTATAGTGAATTGCTGTCTAAAATATTTAGCTTTAGCAAAGGTTGATATTTGGTTCTTATCTACTAATATTTTTTGTTTTGAGAAAATTCTTAGCTGCTAATATTTGATTGTTTTTATGCTGAAGAATTACAGAAGTTGAGAAAGTTGGAGTTTCTCGATCTTAGTTATAATCAGTTGAAGAATAGTAACATCATATCCATCCTCAAGGGACTCTCATCTCTAAAAAAGTTGCATTTATAATACAACCAATTGGAAGGACAATTCAATTTGAAAGGTTAATTAGAGATGAGTTCCATTTTTTTGTTTTTTATGATTCCATTTAAAACCTATGTAATTAATTGTTTGATAAGTATATTTTCACATTGTTTAGAATTACATAAGTTGAAAGGCTTGGAGGAGCTAGATTTGAGAGGAAATAGTAACATTACAAAATTTGTGGGATCAACAAGTGCCATCATAATATCAATATATATATATATATATATATAGTAATTAATAATAATATCCAAAGAGTCTTTTTTAAATTGCAGATGAAATTGGTCCAATCAAATTAATTACAGTTTATCTTGATGAGATGATCATAGATAGAAGAAGCCAACTATTAGAATCTTTAACGGTATTCCCATATGTGAAGGCCTTATATCTAAGGAATAGTAATTTTACAAATGGAGCACGATTTGATTCTGCAGGTAATTAATTAAGTTACAGATAATTCTCAGTTGAAGAGCAACTAGTTACATTAAATTACTTAATTTATGTTGGTCTATGGTTAAATAATTTTCTAAAGGGAAATTAAGATTTGTTGGTTGATATTTAAATAGGATTTTATAATTGGAGTAATTTGAAAGAGCTCCATTTGGATAGTTCTACTATCAGTAATAATTCTTTTCTACAAGACATTGGAAATATGAAAAATCTCAAGTCTTTGTCATTGGGGGATTGTGGACTGAATGGAGCAAGATTTGGTTCTCCAGGTAATTAATTAAGTTAGAAATAATTCTCGGAGAGCAACTAGTTATATTAAATTACTTCATTTATGTTGGTTTGTGGTTAAATAATTTTCTAAAGGGAAATTAAGATTTGTTGGTTAATATTTAAATAGGATTCTTTTATGGATGAAAACTTTCTTTTGAGCTCCATTTGTTTTTTCAAAATGTTAGTTATAAATATTTTGACGTTATTTTTTATTTTAATTTTTATAGGCTCACTTAATTTTAAATACTTAGAGCATTTGTACATGAATGATTCTACTATCAATAATAATTCTTTTCTACAAGACATTAGAAACATGAAAAATCTCAACTCTCTTTCATTTGCGCATTGTGGACTTAATGAATCTATACCAATTAACAAAATGTAAAGAATATTAGTTAAAGCATTTTTTATACGCAAGCTTAATTTTATTAATAATGTAAAATTTGGAAGTTAAATGAAATACAGAAACCTTGCGTTACTTCAAAATTGAATACCCGTTGCAACAATTGAAAAATATAAATTCTATATAATAATTTATTAATATTATGTTTTGTCTTTTACAAATTTCAGGTGTTTGTGAATTACAGTACCTACAAGAGTTGGATTTAGGAGACAATGATCTTCATGGTATCTTGCCACCATGTCTATCAAATTTGACATCCCTTAAGAGTTTAGATCTCTCGTCTAATCACTTTATAGGAGGCATTGCTTTATCTCCTCTTATCAATCTTGAATACCTTGACCTCTCTGAAAATCTTTTCCAAATTCCAATCTCACTCTCTCCATTTTTCAACCATTCAAAACTCAATTATTTGGATGCTGGTGGTAACAACATATCTGCAGTTATAGAGGATCAGAATTCAACTCCAAAATTTCAGTTAGAGACTCTTTCTTTGTATGGAAATAGAGGTAGTGGTGGTGGAGAACTTCCCAAATTCCTCAATTACCAGCATAACCTACAAGATCTTGATCTCTCTGACAACAAAATAAGAGGAGAGTTTCCATTTTGGTTATTAAACAATAACACACAGCTAGATAGTCTTTATTTATCCAACAATTCTCTTTCGGGGGGCCTATGAAATTACCAGTTCATTCTCATATGAATTTGTCTTCCTTAGATATCTCCTACAATTACCTCCATGGCCATATTCCAGAAGAATTTGGAGAATATTTTCCAAATTTATGGGAACTATACATGTCCACAAATAGTTTCAATGGAAACATCCCTTCTTCATTTGGAAACATGAGTTTACTACAAATTTTAGACATATCCAACAACTCTCTTTCTGGCCAAATACCAAATTCGATGGGAAATATGACTTCTCTAGAAGTCTTAAATCTTTCAGAGAATAATATTTCTGGAACCTTACCATTCAATTTTAGTCCCCCTAGTATAATAGAAATTCATTTATCCAAAAATAATCTACAAGGATCATTGACGAATGCATTTTACAATAGCCTATGGTTGGTCATGTTAGATTTGAGCCATAATAATTTTGAAGGTTCCATTTCAAAATTGTTTGAAGATAAAGTGCTATTGAGCTATATTATTTTGAGTCGCAATAACTTTGAAGGTGACCTTTCAGTTCAATTATGCAAGTTGGATTTCTTAAGCCTTATTGATTTTTCGCATAATAATCTTTCTGGTACCATTTTACCATGTCTAAATTGCGACAGTTTTTGGTTTAGATATGAAGCATCTTTAAGCACTAATGATAGTCTACGATCTGAACAACCTCGACAATATGTGGACTTCACAAATAAAAATTCTTCATATTCTTACCAACCAACCACACTTCAATTTTTGTCAAGAATTGACCTATCTTCCAACAAATTCATAGGGCAAATTCCCCATGAAATTGGAAATCTTCGAGAAATCCAAGTGCTAAATTTGTCTCACAATAGTTTGATAGGACCAATTCCACAATCATTTTTCAATTTGAAGAGAATTGAATCATTGGATCTTTCTTACAATAATTTAGGCGGACGAATCCCACCTCAGCTTACCCAGTTAACTACCTTAGAATTTTTCAATGTTGCATATAACAACTTATCTGGCAGGATACCTGAGAGGGTTAATCAATTTGGAACATTTGAACCAAACTGCTACGAGGGAAATCCATTCCTTTGTGGACTTCCACTCCCTAAACTATGCAATACAACAATGTCTGCACCACTACCAACTAATACTTCCATGAACAAACAAGAAGATAATGGCTTCATCGACATGGATGCATTCCGTGAGACTTTTGTGGTGGCTTACATTATACTATTGTTGGGAACAGCTGCTATTTTGTACATAAATCCAAATTGGCGGCGAGCGTGGTTTTACTATGCTGAGTTGGTGGCCACCACTTGCTACTATTTTCTTATAGATAACATTCCTTTTCTGTCAAAGTTAGGAATTTCATAAGCTATTAATGTCAAAATAGGTATTTAGCCTTATGTTCAATGTTTTGGAGTAAGATACACAATATCTTTGCTCTCATATGTTATCAATAAATTTACGTTGACTACCAGTTGAAAAGCATTCAAAACTATGCAGAAATGTAAGCAAAATTGAATTTTCTGCTAAGCAAAATAAAGTTGCAATATAAAGCCTATGCACTTTTGTGGTGGCTTACGTTATACTATTATTTTAACATTATAATTTAGATATTAAAATATTTATTGAAAAATACAAAATCTGCACATCATACGGTATAAAGCTAATTAGTAATAATTGTAGTAAGTTAATTGAAAGAAACTGTTGGAAACAAGAAAGAATTGCATTTTTGCAAATCTAACTCTTTTTTTAATGTCCTTAATTTTTATGTTCTTTCATCTTGGGAATTATATGTATGAAATTGTTTTTTCTAATTATTGTGAGTAATCGTTTGAACTTAGTACATATTGCTATTGTGTTTCTATGTTCTAATTATTTATTTTTCATGCATGCTATTTAAAATATATGTGTAAAGATGAAGTATAATTGACTTGATGGTATTTTATAAATATATTTTAAATCTATTATGAATATATTATTTGTTGCAAATGGAGTATTATAAACTAATCATAAACCTGTCATAAACTCTTAGATAACTGATAAATTTTTCATAGTTTTTAAAACATCATAAACTAACTATACACAAATTGTAAACTTATTGTCAACTAGTACGTAAGTTTCATAAAATGGCCCTTTTTATAATTGTTTTTGATATTTATTTTATATTTACCTTATAAATAATAAATAATTTTTATAAATCAAATCATATTTTTAACTTGACTAATTTTTTTTTTTTTTTGAAATAATCCCAAAACAAATGAAGGGCATATATACAAAATTACCTATCTCTTTAATTTTATTTTTAAAATAAACTGTGATTTTGAAACATTATAAAAAATGTCACTATTATTATTATTTGTTTATTTTGATACTTAGGAAGGGATACTCAGAATACTCAAAGACAAACAATTCGTGGCATATCCACTTCCTATATATCTTGCAAACACAACTGTTGTTGGGACTGTGAACACCACTGAAAACTCCACATTAGCATGATATTGTCCGCTTTGGGCCATGTCCGCACGGATTTATTTTTGGGCTCCTCCCAAAAGGCCTCACACTAATGGAGTTAAGTGGACACTTATATTCAAAGTGGTTATTTCTTATTTTTCCGATGTGGGACTTAGATTGATATCCCAACAATCTTCCCCTCAAACCACGGACCACACAGCTGCACATGGCCCTCCCCTCCCACGATAATTCACTCGTCTTGTACCGTTGCTTATCAACCAACGGGACAAGCCGCCTAACCACCACTATATCAGGAAGACTTTCGACACAAGTCACCGAGGACAGATCTCCAATCGTGACGTTACACCGAGGGGGCTTTCCACACACAATGCAGTCGTTAGACAAGCATGTTCGCCGAACCCATTTTGGTTCGTGTAAAACTCCATGGTTTGACTTTCTCCTAAGGGGCATCATATTCGCCAAGGTGGAGATTTGTTAGATATGGCTCATATACTACTTAAGGGACAAATGCTGGAGCGTAGCGAATAAAGCGTAACACAGTGAGCGAAGCAAAGCAGCAACATCTGTCCAATGTGGGGGAATTCCGAAAGTGGGTTGGGGGTGTGGGAGCTTCGCTCCATGGTACGGTACAGGGGTAATTTTGTAGCTATACCCGATAGAGTATATATATATATATATTTGTATGTGTAACCGGATGATCACTCTTTCAAATAAAAAAAAACCTAGCCGCTCTGTTCCTGAGGACGTAGACACATTGCCGAATCTCATTAAATCTTTGTGTTCTCTATCTTTGATTGTTTGTTTATTCTTGTGTTTCTTAGCTTCAGTTTCTCAACAACTGCCAAACTTGATCAGGAGAATTCAAGAATTCTTGTGTTTGTTAGCTTCGGTTTCTCAACAACTGCCAAACTTGATCAGGAGAATTCGAGAACCTCCCGTACCGCGAATTAGCTTGAATCACCATATTAGTTAAACCATCAGCCACTTGATTAACTTCTTGATAAAAATGACTGAATTCTAACACCCAATCTCTTCCCACTTAATTCGGCTAACAAATTAGCAAATATCAAATTATCAACCTTTGCCCCAACGGCCAATCTCAAGCAAACTATCGAATCCATCTCCACCAAGAGCTTATGACAGCCTGCATCCCAAGCACATTTCAATCAATATCATTTATTAAAACTAGAGTTTCATAAATTTCTCATAAATATTTCACAAGCTCATTAGAAATTGACAATTAAAAATTTAATAGATTTTCAATTTTTTAAACTAATCAAAAATTAAAAGGTGATAGTTGCACATGGGTGTTTGTATTTTTTAATAACATGATTTTTTATAATTATTTTTAATATTTTAACATCACACTAATTAATTATCTTGATTTTTTAGACCGGATCTATCTTAGTGGATTGATTAAGTGTCACAACCTAAACCATAGGCAAGTCGTTTTTAGAAAGTAGAAATCAAAAAAAGAGTATTGACGGAAATGGACAATTGGGTCTTAGGCTTCATATAGTTGGAAGGTGGGATTTCGGCTTAAAAAGGGTGTGGGCCTTAGGCCCATGACCTTGGTAATGTGTAAGTGGGTGAAGAGAGGAAGACCCATTGACTTTGGGCTCTTGTGTTGGGCCAAGCTTTAAAAAAAAAGAAAAGGGAGATGGTTTTGATTCACATGGAGAAGGGAAAGAAATGTGTAGAAAATTCTATACATCTCTTTAGATTTCTAGCCAACCTTCATGTAAGAAAAGAAGCACAGAAAGAATGGAAAAAGAAAGAAAGAGAGGCGGGGAAGAAGAAGAAGAGGAAAAGGAGAAGCTAGGGAATCAAGGACTCAAACCAAGGAAATTCAAGAGAATAATTAAAGGAAGAAACAAAAGGAAGATAACGGCATAGGAAAAGGAAGAATAAGTGCTTGGATTTCAGGTTTGGTACTCTATTTTATTGGTTGTGTATTGAGACTTGAACCTTAGTTCAAGTTATGGTTATGTTTGTGTTTAATTTGTGTGGTTAATATCATAATTTGTGTGTTTGGTTAATATATGTGATC
>CATIWJ010253551.1:0-27703 GCA_949640765.1 Croton laevigatus | reverse complement strand
ACCATATTTTAATTTCAGAAATAATCATATAATTAATTACCTTCAAACTTTCTGCTGTGCAATCAGAAACTTGCCACCCATGATCTTTATCAGAGAAAGTCCAAGCTCCTTTCGAGAGATGACGAAACATTCTTTTGAAGTGGCCGGAAGGATTCTCTGTCACCTATATTATTTGAAACAGGATAAACAAACAATAGTAAAAAAAAAATTGCATTTACATATTTTATTCGTAATGTTGTAAGAAGAAATTTTAGGACAGAAAATTAGAAACCTGAGAATTCTTTATAAAGTTGTGCCCTTTCTTAAGAGTAGGTCCTATTTCATCAAAGTGGTTACTGGCAATTAGAGCTTGAAGAGCAAAACTTGCATCCCAAACTTGACTGCCAATACACTGCCAAAAAAAAAAAGGTTGTTCTCAGTGGACTATTGAGAACTTGGAACTTAAGAGGCGTCCAATTAATTATCATTTATTAATTAGTCAAATTTATGATTATTATTATTATTATTATTAATTATAATAAGTTGAGTTTACTTTGTAATAAGTTGGGTTTACTAACCTGCATCTTTATTCCATCTTCTCCAACCCATACGTAATCCAAAATTCTAGCAAGATGCTTCTTAAAAGCATCCCCATGCGGATCTTCAACCCAACAAGCAAGCATGCATAAAGACTGAATTTCATTTCAACCACCAAATAAAATTTATCCAAAAAGGAAAATATTAATATAGATAACACACAAATATTGCTACCCATGAGATGAGTCTGTTAGTTACCTTCGCAGTCTGTTAGTTACCTTCGCAACACTTCCGATGCTAATGTATCTACTGTTCTCGTCCTCATAATGAATGTGATCCATTGTTATCTTCAGAGCCTTCTCTCTATATTTATTGAAAGGCCACATATTCAAAATAGGCTCACTAATTGTGTAAAGAGCATCCCACATTAATTTTTGTATCATTGGGTGACGATAGGTGTTATCCTCCTACAATACACAAGAAATTGCATAATCAGTTTGATTTTGTATGACATTTCTATTAATGACTTTAGATTTTACCTCTGCACATAAATGGCGAACATGCTTCCATTTGATTTCATTGTAAGATTCGTTATAGATTTCTTCTCTTATTTGTAAAATGAGAGGTGTGATTGGACCCACAAATCTCTTCCCGTACAAGTACGACGTAGGCATGTAAGTTAATCAACCGTAGCAAAACAATTTTGCTGTAGTAACCATTATGATCATTAAATTCTTAGAGATATAAACATGGCTAAAATAGCGACAATGTTTTATTGGTCGCTAATTAGCGACAAGCCAGGCTATGACCAACTGATTTTGGTCGCTACATTGTCGCTAATTACATGACCAAAATTCCTTATTATCGACCAGTTTGAGTGGTCGCTATAGTGAGATAAAAACTTGAATAACTAGAAAATATAACTTGAATAACTAGAAAATATGATTTCCGAAACCTGGATGGATAGGAAAAATTGTTGGCAACATCCAGAACTCTGGAGGCATAGGATTGCATCCCACCCAGTCATACACGCCAAGTATCTGTACATATGTAAGTACATATTTGTAAGTACATAATTGAGTTCATGTGAATATTTGAAATTGATATGAATATGTTACAAAATATAGACTTACTGATAGCCATGTCTTTCCCCATGAACATATGTGAGTGGCTCCACCATGATCAAGAATCCACTTTCTACCTCTTTCACAAGCATTATCTTTTCCACCGTCACGTTCTTCGCCAAGCATCCGCATGCATATATAGTTAAGAACTGTACAAAACATTGAGCTATGACCTTCTATGTGTAATCCCCATCCACCATCTTCATTCTATAAATATATATGTAATTATATTACTAATATAATAAAGATTGAAGAAACCGTTAAAATTTAGAAGATTTGAGTATTATCACAAATTCAATTCTAGCAAAATCATATACCTGATGACAGTAGATGTAGCGTAGTATCTCTTTACGATGCTCGGTAGAGAAAATAGTACTCAGTTGCCCTGTGATGTGTAAAGAAAAAACCTGCATTTGTGAAAAAAAAAAAATATTTAAAATGAGTAACCCGAAATTAAAATAAAAATCTTAGAGCTTGATTTGCATTTTGTAACTAAAAATTAAGAAAAAGAATTATAAGTAGATACCAATAGAGGGAGAGGGAATAACAGGCCAGTAAATTCTGCGGGCCAATGGCCATCACTCGCCTGCAAAGCTGAAAATAAGTGGACACTCCGCCGTAAAACAGCAGTTGCCTTTTTGTATGTAATTTCCTCGTCATTACCAATCTTCACTTGAGGAATTGTTTGTTTGAAATTTTTCTCTCTCAAAAACTGTGATCCATTTCAAGAGAATAAATGAGAATTAAGCGGCATATTACATAAATTTGACCTTCTACTTTAGCATTCTTGCCATGTGACACTTGAACTTTATGATGGACAATCATACACCTCAAATTTTTCATTTAGGAAAATTTTTTAAATGCGGGTTTGATTTTGGTTTCTCACCACAACTAAGAATCAAGAATTGAAAATTTTTATGAGTAAAACTACGGCTTTATTATATAAAAACAGTGGTTTAAGAAACTATCAGCTGTTAGCTATTTTATTACACTGTTAGCCATTTTATATCAGATATTAGATATTAATTGTTTATGTAATGGTTCAAAATAAAAATATTCGGTAAAAATAGATGTTGAAAAGTTAAATGACAAAAAAAAAACATAACATATTATTATAATAAGCATTTAATAAATATATTTTTTTTTATACTGGCTTCTCATAAAATAAATTATTCTTTTTTTTTCTTAATTATCAAACTGTGATAACTTAAACAAATTATGATTTATTAATTAAAAAATATCATATGTATTTATAAATATTCCCAAGAAAAAAATAAAAAAATTATATGTATCTCAATACCTTTTTTTTTAAGGAATAATTTGTTAAATATGTAGGGTTGATAGATAAAAACTTGGAGCATGGTTGACAAGAAAATAGAACAAATGGAATTTGGGTAACAATACTTCTGGAACAGAAATTCAACTAACATAAAACACAAACACTAAATGCTAAACTACTATTTCAACTACTCACCACTACAAGAAAAGTTAAATCACCGAATAAATAATAGTATTAAGTGTTTTGATACACCTCAACTATTAAACACTACTTCAATCATTGTTACCGAATACGGTCTATATATGATTCTATTTGTAATTAGACCCAGTCGGGAGTAAAGCTGAGACTTGGTCCAGTTTTGATTTCAAATTTTAAAGGAACCGAAACGCTCACCACTAATCCTTTTGGCTTCTTATTAAACTTTTTTGTTGATCAATGTTGTACTCTGCTTAATAGGAGTTTCCCTAATTAATAATATTTTAGGGTTGAGTATTTCGAATAGTTGTGGACTCAGTCTTATACTAATGCTAATACTGATCCCAACTATGAGGAGTATTCAACTTTGATTTCTTTTTCTTTCGAAAAAAAAAAATTAGGAGAAAAGAATTTGAACATTTGAATTTAGATAATTTGATATATTGAATGATAATCAATTTTTAGCATTAAAAATTTGAAAATTATATAAAAAAATTTTAAAAATTAAAATAATATAAAATTTTTACCATTAAAATTTAAAAATTAAAGGTACGAGATACATCACTTGTGGTATATTGAAGGATAATCAATTAATCATATTGATGGCGATTATTAAATTAATCATATTAAGTATTTATTTAATAAATAATTACTATTTTCAATAGAGTTGCATTATAAAAAAAAAAAAAGGGTTGCACAACTTCCAGTGGAATAATAGCTTGCAAATGTGAGAAGTCCGAATTTTCAATTTTAAATATGGAAGCATTCCTTCTTCCAATATATATATACGTATGGAAGCATTCTATAGACCAAGTATGTAAACAAGCGTTTTCTAAGAAGGTTAAAGGGAATTAAGCTCTTTATAAGGACACCATCCTTTTTTTTTTTTTTTCTTTAATGTAAAAGACGCCATTTATTATAGGATAAGAAGGACAAAAGAATTAATAATTATCTTAAATTTTAATGAATATAATAAATTAAATGAATAATACTATACAACTTAGTTTAAAATATTTCAAACGACGGTAAAAAAGGAAGTAAAAATTTAATTAAAATAAATAATTAATTACATAATATTAAACACATATTACCTCTGTTTTTTTCATTTATTTACATTTACTATTTCACCAATACCAATACAATCCCACTTTTCAACCCAAGGGATTGGTCTGGTGGTGAGGTAAGTCACCAAAGATCAAAAGGTCATGGGTTCAAACCTTGGGGGTAACTAAAGGCAAAAAAAAAATACAATCCCACTTTTCACGAATACCAATACAGAAATAATAATAAACAACTACTAACCCTTTAAAAAACTTACTTTTTCATCAAAACCAATAAAAAAATAATAATAAACAATTACAAAACTTACTATAAATGGAAATATAAACAAATAAAAAAAAAACACCCAAAAACGGAAATGTAAACATATCATAAAAACGGAGGCAGTAATTTTCTAAAATATCCCAAAAAAGATTGAAGTCTTGTGGTCTCTCGGGCCATTAAGGCCATTAAGAGTCCATGTCCTAGTATACTTTTATAAGAAATCTTTTTTTTTCTATCCTAGAAAATCTTATAAAACTTTATTTATTTATTTATTTTTCTCATTCTGCCTTTAAATTATTTCCTTTACACTTCCGTTATGATTTTTCTTTATATAAGCCTTTGTTTTAGAAATGATAAAGAGGAGCAGGAATACAGAATTCAATTCACAAATACTATGTAAAAAAAAATTCACAAATACATCAGCACTGCACAGAGATGCTACTTGCAGTAAAAACTTGAGCTAACTTAAAAAACGAAAAATTGCTTCACAACTTCAACTCACTTAAGAGATAATTGCTTCAAGATTGCTTCCCTATATACACCTTCATTATCCCGCTAAACTTTTTTATATCATTTGATTAATATATTAGTTATAACCATTTGTATAGCATTCAATTCAATCCTAACTTAACCTAAATCAATTACATAGCAATTAGTTTGTTGTTGCTGTCATGATCCAACCATAATGGAGTTGTAGGAATGATATAATTTTGAGTATGCTTGGCTGGGAACAACGGCTGCATTCAATTGCAACGCCTTGGATATACAATGGCATATATACTTGTATTAAAATTTTACTACAATTTTTAAAAGCTTTTCATGGCCAATTTTTTTGCAAACGTCATGGTAAAAATTCTTTAATGCTTTTATATAAAAAAAATCAGTAACATGAATTAATTTTATTGGGATTGTTTTACTCTAATTTGTAATTAGCAGAGTTTAATAAATGATTGAATCGGATTTACAATCATATTTCATTAATAGAGAAAAAGCAATTTAATTTGAAGTTTTAGCATAATTTAAAAATTAAAACAATAAGGATATGATATCATTTTATCTTTTACTACATTTATTTTTTTAAGAAGGATTGGATAGTTAATATTTTATTTTATTTTTAATTAAATATATTTATTCAAAATATTATTGTTGTAAATTTAAATATGTATTGAATATCTATTTTAAGCCTAATTTAGATATCTTAATCAGAAACATTTATTTATTTATTTTTTACATAGGCATTTACACACGCACCCGAACTCACACACCCAAGGAGCGGGGGATTTAGAAACATTTATGTTACTCTATTTTTTATTGGATTGGTGTATTAACTCTGTATACAAGTGATTATTTAATTAGAAAAATACTTGCCTACACCCAATGTATGGATTGATCTTATACATCAAACCGATCAGCTTTTAAAATTTTTAATTTTTTTAGATAATCTTATCCATTTTCAATCCAGCATATTGTTAAAAATATTCCATTTAATTTTTCTTCTTAACTTTTCATTTTTTTTGGTGAATAGCACATTTAATTGTTGTCCAAAAAAAAAAAAAATTGGAGAAGAAAATAAACTTATTTTATTTTTTTTAGGTCAAACAATCAACTTTCGTTATGATAGAGATGGTGAATTGGCCATCGTCAGT
Organism: Croton laevigatus; assembly: GCA_949640765.1. NCBI lineage: Eukaryota > Viridiplantae > Streptophyta > Magnoliopsida > Malpighiales > Euphorbiaceae > Croton > Croton laevigatus. Next base: position 21,620 of record CATIWJ010253551.1, on the reverse strand, counting down.
TGATTGAAATTTAGAAGAACTTCCTCTATCCAAACCTGAACATTAGTATCCAAAATAAAAAACGAAGTAGCTAAAATATGTGCCATAAAAGATAAACCTCAACATACTCAATCTTTTACTACACTTTAAACACAAATACTTTTTTGAAGAAAAGATTCAAAAGGGTATTTTAATTTGTACCTGAAATTGCCATAAAAGATCCGAATTTGATTTGATTTGGAAACGATTGTTCCAAAAGTTCTGACGAGCTTTTTCAACCTCTGCTCTCTCTTTAACACTGCCAGCCTGGGAATCGAACTCCCATATTTGCCTGCCAAGAAAATTGTTAGTACTATATATGTATGGGTCATTTCCTCCCTCTGCAACTCTAAGTTTCCACATAATCTTTATATATATTATCTCTTACGTTGGTAAGTATTCTTAGCTTCGTTGCATTCATTTTTATAATAGAAGAAGAGGCTATGGGTTCTAAATCAGGCTTTAAACAAAACATTACTGTCCACCTATTTTGATTACTGAAATGTACCATTATTAGTTCGGCTTTAATAGCGGTAGGGCAGGGTTTGTTAAACATCAAATACAGTTTCTACTTTGTAGTACCCTTTTTCAACTGTATCTACTTTCTAGTACTTCTAGAATAGGCTCATCCGATCTAATAAATATCGGAAATGTTAGAAGTATCGAAGAGAGAAAGTATCGATGAATTGTCTGTATAGAGTTCCGAAACCAAATAGAAATCTAGAAAAATAATTCAAAAATAGGAGTTTAGTGCACAGTAGTACCACAATTGATGTTCTTCGTTATTGTCTCTTCGTCTTTTGTTTTGTATTTTGTAAACATGTTATCTTTGTTTATACAATTGAGGTTAATTTTGTCTAATATAAAAATTTTCTCCAGCCGTTTCGAAAAAGTTATGGTGAGGAGCTATTAGAAACAGCAGCGGTTTGGGATTCATATTAGCTATCAACTTCTGATATAAAATTTGACTAAACATTTATTTCTTAGCTGATTGACATGAATCAGCTATCAGCTGTGTTAATTTGCGAAACCAATCGGCCCATAGTTTCTACTTTCTAGTACTTTTCTTTTTTTCATTAAACTATTTTTACTTTTGAGTACTTCTCAAATATGCTAATCCATCTAATAAATATATGAGAAAATATTATAAAATTTTTGAATTTATATAATTAGTTATACGTGATTTTGAAAATTAAATTATTTTATCCTCATATTTTATATAATAGCCTATTTTGTTATCATGTTTTAGTTATGTTATAATGTGTTGTTCTTCTGTTAGATTTTTTTTCCTTAAATTTCACAGGCGTTAGCCTTTTTTTATTACTGTAAAACTCAAAAAATAATAAAAATTAACAAGTCATGTATCATTTAAATTATTTTATTTACTCTGATTACAAATAAATGGCAATAATTTCGATTAAGGCAACACCTATTTATTGATAAAGCTAAAAAATCGTTTGGTGTGCCAAATGGTTTTTTAGCTTTATTGGCAAATAGGTGTTGTTTCAATAGAAAGTAATGTGATATTTATTTTATTCTTGATAAACTGAATATTTTATTGATGATGAAAAAGATTACAGGTACAATGAGTAGCAGTTACAATAGATTTGCTTCTAATTTCTCTAGTCTAGAAATGCCCTCTTTGGCAAGCTGGTCCGCGAAATTATTGGCCGTTTTAGGAATTTTTTTTTTTTTTAACATAGCCGTTTTAGGAATTTTACTGAAGGAGAAGTTGTGGAACTGACTAATCAAATTAGTAGCTAAATCTATGGATTCCCAAAGGTGCCATGTGGACTGGCGGTTGGAGATCCAATTCACGACATTACTTGAATTCGATTCGAAAATGAGGTTGTCCTGGATGTTGGCTATTGAAGAAGAGAGTCGAATGACCTTGATTAAATTGCCTGAAGTTCAGCTCATCAGAGATAGAATAAGTAACAGAGCATGAGAACAACGAAAGCAGAATACAATTTTATATTGTGACGCATGAGCTAATTTCGTGTCTTGGCATGTTTCCACGCTCTGTGGATATTTTTTTCCTCTGGAGCTAAAAGTTTCATGTGGAAAATAGCACGGGCTATGATTTTCGGACTACTTAATTAAATTAGTCTAGTATATTTATATTTTTATTTAGCATAGATTATTAAGTAAATTAAAATATAATATTAGATGATTTATTTTCTTTGTTATGTTAGAATTTCTATTTTCCTTATTAGATTAGGTTTTGATTGTTATTTTGTAAGACAAATTTTGTTATTTTGTTAGGGAGTTTATTCTTCAATCAAATTACAGATTCATTCTCTAAACATATCTAGGGCTTTTCCCTTTGAATGCTTGTACGCTGCATCATATTGTTATTAAAGAAAAAAAAAATGAGTCATATGAAAAATGACATTAATTGTTGTTATTGTTTGAGTTTTTCAATTACTAAAAAAGCAGCTGCCGCCGGACAAAAATTAACGAAAAAACTAACAGAGTGACAAAATAATATAACATAATTAAAACATTGAAACAAAACAAACTATTATACAAAATACTGGAACAAAATAATTCAGGTTTAAAAAACATAGGGAACCATATCGTATTTTTCCCTTAGTTTAGTCTTTTCCTAGAATAAAAGACTATCTAATCTTTGCCAATCAGTGTAGCATGTCAGTCATCGTATTTACTACAAAGGTTGTAAGATGAAGAGTTTTTGGATTCAATTCCTTGCCACTTATTATTTTTATAAATTTAGAGATAGGCTCTTTAATTTAGTTACATCATCTATCCATTCTATACTTGTTTTTATCTTTATTCTATAGAGAAAAGACACATTTATCTTAATATACATTGTGAAACTATATGTATAAAATTTAGAAAATTTTACATAATTAAATATTTAGTCACTTTTACCAAAAAAAAAAAACACTATTTAGTCGTTTAGATTTAATAATATGAACTACTTAACTCCTCAAAGTTTACATAATTAGCTTAGCTAAAACTCAATCAGCTATGTTTGACTTAATACATATAAAATAATTTTTCTTTCTTAAATATTTAAAAGGAGTAATATTTAACAAAATGAAATCAACCCATCTGGTTTTTATTGTATGCTCTACATTTAAATAATGCCGAGGGTGAGTTGGACTTTTTTTTTCCCCATTAATCTAACAACATGTTGACATTAAAATGATATAAACCAAAGCAGTTGAGTTGGTAATGCTCAACTGTCAATACTCAGTACATTAAAACGTATTCAAACGTAGCTTTTGTTTGCAATAAATGGATAGAGTGAAAGAACCCTACTCATATTCAATTATGCAGTGAATTTAGCCATCAGGATATGTTTGTTTCAAATAGCCTAATTTCAAAGAAGTTAACTTTTCGGAAAGTACAATTATAGGAAAATTTGTCTCTAGAAAGTACTGAATAGATATCGTTTGATTTGTTTTATGAATTTTCAAGAAGTTAGAAATATTTAATAAAATAGCATTAATAGAATCGGATTCTACAACGAAATTGTAGCCTCATAGATTGTCCAAGTTCGAAATAGGAATTGCTTTTGCAATTGCCATAAGTTCTACAGCATTGTGACCAATTGGGCAGGAGAAAATGTAAAATTTCCCTATTTGCAAAACACCTTCAATTCTGGCTGGTCTCGGTTCGCCTAAAGGGAGCCATCAACATTCCATTTAAGGAAGGTCTCAGGCAGTGGAGACCAATCAGTCTTTTTTTTTTCATCTGTGCTGCTTGATAAAAGAGCTTGAGGAAACCAGCTAGGCTAAGGGAACATTGAAATCATTCTTTAAGACTTAATCCATGAGAATGCTTTAAAAAACCAAATCGAACAACTTGACTGTGTTTATGTCCGCATTTTGGAAAAACACTTAGTTCCTTTCGAGCCACACAGTCCAGTTTATAGCAGAGAAAAGACTTCTCTGGAATAGTGATTGAACTCCGCCCTTGCTAAATAAATTCCACTGCTCCATTAGATCGATCACAGTTTTAGGGAGGCGAAAGGAGATACCCCACCATCTAAGTACCTTACACCATAAATTCTTGTTATACCTAGGGCCGTCTCAAAGATTTGAGGGGCCCTGTGCTATTTATAAATTTGAGACCCTGGTTCATTCATCATCAATGCACATATTTTTCCACCATTACAAAGTCTCATGTGTATATGCATTAACTATTGTGATAGATATAACAGCACCTTCTTTATCATAAGGGCCTGAAAGAAGTTGAGTCAGCTCGAATCGATTCAATTAATTCTTTAACTATATTGGTGGCCTCTTCAAGAAGTGAAGAATCTATGGAGTCCATATCTTCTGTAAGATTCACTATAGTTTTTGCATCTTCAACCTGCTCGTTGCCAACTTGAAAATATAAGCCATGTTAGTTTCACTATAGTTTGTATACATTCTCATGTTGGCATCAAGTAGCCCAGGCCAAATAAATAGTTCAAGGAGTGAAAGAAAATGCTATCGTCAAGCAAGATGACAAAAATTCATACCATGGTTTTGAATTCATTTCGATGTTTGATCATATCTTTGACATCAGTGAGAGCCGAAAGAGTCTCTTGAGCTCTAGCACGGTCATCCTAGAAGGAGCTGTCAGCTGCTTTTGCTTCTAAATCTTGAACTTCTTTTAATTGCTGCATACCAGCAGAGGCAATAACCTCTTCAACACGCTCTGAGGCAGCTTCTACTTCCCTCCTCAAGCTATAGAAATCTGTCAGTTATAGCATCACAAATTCCTTCAGAAAAAGGTTTCCAAGTATTCGAAAATAAAGGCTAACTCATATTAGGGCCAGAAACTGATACAACCTGCAACTAGACACAAGATATATGCCAACTTGTAGTAAAATTGCATCACCTGCTTGAGAAAATTAGCTAACTTCTTCACTTCAAATTTGTCTTGAACCAACTCTCCTTCCCTTTGAGTCAGCTGAACTGCTAAAGCTTCCACCTGAAGTAACAACAATTTGACATGCATTAATTGCACCTTTTTAAAGATACCAAGCAACACCATGGGAACCAAGAGCATAGAAGAAATTGATACATGAACTGTGCAATGTGAAAGTAATAGTAAACCAGAAAAGACAGAAGATTTATAGCACTTATTTATTGACTAGCAAGCTTAATATAAAAAAATGAATAACGACTCTTCGTATTAAAGGATACTGTAATTCATTGCTAGAATCTCTATTAGTATGGCATTTTCACCTTTTTCCTATTATTTAGATTTGCTAAAAAATTAAATTCTATAGAAGAATGTATTATCATTATAGTGATCATGCAGTGATATGCATCCAAGCGACTACGCCACAGACCGTTAGGCAAGTGCACCTATCGTTCCGCAATATAGCTACCGGAGTACCGAGTATCGTATCCCATAGGGACTAAAGATTACTAGTACTGACTCTCTTCCTATTATTTAGCCGGCAAATTAAGCTATTGATTTAATAATTAAAAATAATAAATGAACGAAAGAGCAAACAATGGTAAATTCACGTCGGAAAAACAAAGCGACAGAGAATAACTAACAGATATGTAAACAGCGTCTGGACTTTGAATCCACTAATCACGTTCAATTAATTGCTTGTTATCGTCGTTGGACCGTAGGAACTCCTAAATTATGCTAATCACTCTCTCGAGCTAATTAACATCTAATCTTAGGTTGATTAATTGAAATCTCTTTCTAATTAAAACCCTTAGTCTCGCATTAATTCGTGCTTTATGAGTTCCCAGTATTGGATTTGACTCCAATCTGGAGGATTTATGTTGACATATCCCTAAGTTTGCATGCAAGTCCTTTTAATTATGAGTGATCAATTCACAAGTGGTTTTCTCAAACTCAAATGCAAAAACAGACATGAACCGAAAAGCTAGCAAAAATCGTTTTAAGACAATATTTATCGCAATTAAATCTCAATGGCAACAATAACTAAATCAATCAAACCAATCAATTATCAAAATAAGTCCAAGGTTCATCTTCAAACACAAACATTAATTTAGTTCATCATCAACAACTCAATTTCCGCAAAATTAAATAACCAGGACAAAAGAAAGCAAAAAAAAAAATCAAAATGTAGTACTGTACTGGAATTCTGTCACTGTTCTAGCCAGAAACGGCAATGTTTTGCTTTGAATATATGTTCTGCTCTGTGTTGCCTAAACGCCACCGTTTTGGCTTTATTCCTGTTCTGCTTCTTCAACCTTCGTCTGCTACAATCTGAATTTTTTTCTCGTTCGATTCTCAATCTGCACTGTCTCTGCCTTCAATTTCTGGTTATGATTTTTTTTTTGGGTCTTGAACCCCCTATACTTCGTTTTAGGTTCATTGCTATTCACCTCTCTGATTTCACGATCGTGAAGAATCAAACACCATCAAAATCAGACTGCTCTATTTTCCCAGACTGTTCTCGATTCCAAACCGAAGGGAAACACCCAGATTCTGCTTTTTGTTGGGTCTGTTCCCTTTCGCTCTTTCCTTCTACCTCTGTTCCTCGATGTCTCCTTCGTTTCCGAATAATAATCTCCCTTTTCTTGTCTGCGTCTATCTCCCTTTTTCTCTCTCTTCCGATTTCAAAATTCAAACATCCATCAGAATCGGACGCCCAAATTTTCTTTTTCGAACCACCTTCGCCAAAATCTTCGATCCAATTCTTTAATCGTCCTTCAAAATCGCTCGACCCATCGTCACTCTCTCTCCCTTCGTAGCAGACTCCTCTTTCAAGTTTATTTCTATTTTATCTTTCAGAGTCCTCTCCTCTGTGATTTCGAATTCAAAACTCCCCGAAAAATCTGATCTTCCTCTATTGATTCGGTCGTCACATCCATGCTCAAAAGATTTCGAAAACTGCTTGCTTTCCCCTGATCAGAACGCTGCGTTGCAGCTCCATTGAAGGCCCTTCATTTGAACGCGCTTCTTGGTTCACATAATTAATTGAACAAAACGCATCTTCACTCTGCGTTTCGGAAGGCAGTTCATTTTCACTTAGGGGTGTTCATCTTCGGTTCGGTTCAGTGAACCGAACCGATAAGTGAAAACCGATATAAACCGAAAACCAAGAATATTTTACTGAAACCGAACTGATATGTTCAAAAACCGAGATGAAACCGAATCGATATTATCGGTTCGGTGCGGAGCGGTTTCGGTTAAAAACCGAAAATTAAGGAAAAATTATCAGAATCAAATGTACATTTTAATCAAAATGCACATCTCAAAACAAATCACCCAAAGAAATTATAACAGTTTACCAAGATTATCCCAAAGAAATTATTACCAAGATTATCCCAAAGAAATTATTACAGATTACCAAGATATATTAGAAATTACACATTTACAACATCACCAACAGATGAAAATATACAAAATACATTAGAAATTATAACAAATCACCAAAATTTCATGGCCTCACTTCAAGTTCAAGCTACGATTCTGACCTCTTCCGTTTGTAAAAACGGCAACGTTTCTTCTCCAGTTAAGTTTCCAACCACCACTTCCTTCTTGCCGTCGTTTGATGTCGGTCGTCGTGGAGTTTGCAAGGATGTAGCTTCATCATCTTCTCGCTGTTTGCGAAGTTGAATCGCAGAGAAGATGGCGTGGCAGTCGAATCGCAGAGAAGATAGTGGTGGTGGAAGAGACTATGGTTAGAGAAAGAAGAAGGTTAAGAAGAAGAAGAAAAAGATGAGAGGAGGCGGCAGTTTAGAGATGGTGGTGGTGGCAGAGACTGGTGGCGGGGGTGGTAGGTTAGAGAAAGAAGATGGTTAAGAAGAAGAAGATGATGATGAGAGGAGGAGGCGGCACTTTAGGTTTAATGTTAGGGTTAATAGTTTAAGGTTTTAAGAGTATATATATATAGGCAAATCGGTTTCGGTTCGGTTTGGTTTATAGACTTAAAGAACCGATAATTGAACTGATAATTTCGGTTCGATTTTAAGCTGATTATAACCGAAAGCCGTATATAACCGAAATTTCAGTTCGGTTCGGTTCGGTTTTCGATTCACGGGTTTTTTGAACACCCCTATTTTCACTAATGCTGCGTGTTTTGCAATTTAAGACCAAAACTTGCCTATTGGACCAATTTAACTCAAACTTCCTTCAAGAGCCAAAACGGTGTGCAGATTTGTACAAAACGTAGCTCAAGCTGCTGGTTTTTCTTCTAAATATCAAAAATAGCCCATGTACTCTTCAAGCTGTATAAAAAGGCTCCTATAAATGTCACCCATTTGCAACCAGGTCCAAATTTGCATTTATGTCCAACTTTCACTAGACTTTGTCATTTGCGCCCAATTTTCTGTTGTTTTCCATATGAAGCTCAATTATGACCTATTAATTAAAAATTAATAAGATAAGTGCACAAAAGATAAATTAATGACTAATTATGATCACAATTAAGTAAAAATTCTCCATTAAAATGCATATAAAATTAGCACTTATCGTGCAGCATGTCCATTCCAAATTTAAAAAGGCTCGAATAAGATTATACGAACAAGAAAAGATATGAGTAGCACCATATATAAAACGAAAAGAAAATAATTTACTAAAAACATGCTAAATAAATACTAGAAACCAGCTGGTTATATACCAATGGAAGCAGAAAATAGCAAATAGACTAGAAAACTGCCTGAAAAGTTGCAAATAGGCAGAAAACAACATCCAGGGCATTAAACTTAAGATATTCACTGTATAATAAATCTGAACAACAACTGACTTTTTCATTTGTTGGGCTTCTATATAAATTTTCATTTATCTTTGTGCCATAACTAAAAGAGTTCATAATTCAGAAAAAGTACGACTTTCCTAAATACATCATTCATATTATAATAAATACAAAATTTTTTAATCACAATCTAAATTGCAATATCCCTCAGTAAAATAGGTTTGACAAGTTAAATCAGATAACTGCATTTCTTATATGCCCAAGTACATGCATTAGTTGTGTCATTTTAAAACTTGTTCTGCTATAAATGGCAACGGTAATTAACTTTTCAAGTTATACATCAGATAAGATTGCTTCAGGTGAAAGAAGATATTTCACAAATGTAAGTTATCAGTACTTACCATTGCAATAGCTTCTTCTACATCATCCTTGTTTCTTCCTGCCACACGTCCACGCAAGGCTTCTAATGCAACTCTAAGCTTCTTCAAAAGAACATGTTTCTCCAATGAAGCTGCATCTCTGAGTGGAGCCTGCAGTCCCCATATGAAGCTGCCTCTTTGTTTTCAGTCTAAAATCCCTAATTTTTTTTTCTAATTTTTGGGCCCCTATTCTGCAGCACTCCTTGCACCCCTCCTAGGCCGGGCCTAACCTACAATGGATTAGCATGTACTCGGTGGTATCTTTGAAATCTTTACAAAGAAATTAGCTGCTGGAATGATTCCTTGGCGCACAAGGGCTGATTTTTTGTTGATATCGTCATTGACAGCAAACCAGAGGAATAGCTCGACCTTTGGCTGTGCAACTTTTAGCCAGTCTTTGCCCAAGGCAATGCTCACAAAGGATGAAGTTTTCCACTTACAGAAGCAAACTCAAATTGTCCTTTACGAGACAAATGAGGCAATCAGGGGAGTTTTTTTCTTAGTTTCATCGTGCTAAGCAGCTGTTACAGGTTGTATTGTGGTAGATCCCTTCCTCGGAGAGGTGAGTCCAGAGGAAGTTCCAATTCCAAACATTGCCCGCCCATTCACCAAGTTCCTTTATTCTACTATTTTTTGTACTATCTCCGTTCTAATATTCTTGAGATTTTAGGGCAAATGGTTGTTCTAAAATGAGTGAAACTTTTGGTATTTTTGGTTGAAGTATGACGATTTTGTCATTTGTCTTGTAATGAATGTAATTTATTTTTTGTGCATGTAGGGTTTATTTTATAATGAATGGATGTAAGTTGACTATTTTTAGGATAGAATGAGAAGAAAATTATAAAAAAAAAAGATGAATAGTAAAAGTCTCAATAGTTTTGGAACGGAGATAGTATAAGATTTACGGAGGAGTCTCGGAAAGTGGATTATTAGTAATCCTACAGTCTCGCCAAAAGAAAATAGTCTCACCTAAGCCAACAAGGAACTTCATATTCGGGTAGATCTGATTTCTAAGCTGATCATTGGACATAATACTTTGAATTGAATTCCATTATAATTGATACCATTATAATCTCGAAAGATTTGGTACGTTGCTGGGGAAGTGCTGTAAATGGAGCTGATTACATACTGCTAAAGGGAAGACATTGGAGGTCTAAACCTCTAAAACCATTTGAAAAGAATAGCATAATTCAGTTCGGTTCAGTTTCGGTTTGAAAAATGAACTTTGGTTATTTATTAACACCCCTATTTTACCCCAAGCAATGGTTGCCGTTCCTTTCCTTTCATCGGAACTTTCCCAAAAATATTGACGTAGCCACAAGTTTACCTGCATCAAAGAGGAGTTTTGCTTTCCGACCGAATTTTGCCAAAATTGGTTCCCATGTTTTCTGCTGATTCGGTTTTTCTGCAATTGAAAATCCCAAATATTTGAGAGACCATTTCTCTGATTTGAAATTGAGGGCTGTGGTAAAGATCCAAATTGTTAGAATTCAGCCCCAGTTGCAATTGAGGGCCTGAAAATGCCTAAAAAATATGAAGAATGCTTTTTGTATTCAGCAGGCTGTCCAAGGAATGCCTGGAGAAGATCAAGGTATCGTTCGCAAATTGCGAGCGAGCCAGTCTTTATGGTTGAGGCAAAGATAAGCCTTTAATGAGTGAGCCATCTTATCTGATTAAAGCTTTCAAATGTTTATGTGCCATTTTGTGATAATTTAGTTGTTTTTTTTTTAATTTTAATAATAAATCATTATAAATATTAAATTGAAGAACAAATATTGCTAAGTTAGTTTTAAAAAATTCAACTTCTTTTGAACTATAAGTCGTATTAAAATAATAATATTATTATTAATTAGTTATAATTAAATAAACATTCCTAGATAATTTGAGAAAATTATTTCATTTTAAGTATTACTAAATTGTTTGTCTATGCGAACAGCGCATTGACCTTTCTTAACATTATAAACAACTATAAAAGGTTTTTCGTTTTTTAATAATGGAATCCAATTGCCACTTAAGTAAGTGATTTCAAAAGACTTAGTATACGACTTGTGAATTCTTATTATTTAAAAAGAAAGAAAGATATTTTAGGTTCTCTCGTCTAGAGAAAATGTTTGTCTTGCCTTCTGGTAAGTTTGATTGTCTCTTTATTCTCATTGTTTGTTTGTTTGTCTTCAGTGACAATGGAAGAGGTTGATGATACTTCAGTTAAGATGGCTCACCCATCTATTGAGGATGAGAATGAACAAGGTTTAGAACTTGAAGAGGAGGACGTTGAAGAGGAAGGTGCAGACTACTCCTTGAGTTTAGTTGGTCGATTTTTAACAAACAGGCCTATCAATTTTGTCGCCATGAAACAGACCTTAGCTGCTCTGTAGAGGCCTTTCATGGGGGTAACCATTTGTGAGTAGGGGTGTTCATAAAAATCGGTTACTGAAAACTGAACCGTAAACCGAACTGAAATTTTGGTTATATAAGGTTTCGGTTCGGTTTTTGATTTTGGAGGAGAAAAACCGATAAGTATAGGTTCGATTTCGGTTCTGGCCATTTTTTAACCGAACAGAACCAACCGATAAAGCCAAACATAGTTGAATTTTCGCTAAAACATAGTTGTTTTAGACCAAAACATAGTCGTTTTAAATCTAATTTACTAATTTAGTGTAAATTTTGGTTTTATATGAAATTGAATTGAACTGAACCGATAAATCGATTCTGTTCGATTTTCAAGATAATCCATTTGGTTTCGATTTCTCCTTATCAGTTTTCGATTTGAATCGGTTTCTCCTTATGAACCGAACCGACAATGAACACCCCTATTCGTGAGGAGGAAGGTGGCCTGTATGTTTTCCAGTTTTATCATGAAGTTGACATAGCTCGTGTCCTAGATATGTCACCATGTACTTTTAATAAACATATGTTGATTGTGAAACGTTTGAAGGGCTACTTACACCCAACAGAGGTTCCCCTTTTTCACTTCTGCATATGGGTTCAGGTACGAGGGTTACAGCTGTGGTGTATGTCGGGTATAGCGGCGGAGAAGATTAGAAACGAGATCAGCCAGTTTATGGCTACTGACCTGAATAAAGGTTCCTAGAGCAAGTACATGAGAGTCCAGGTTCGATGGGATGTCTGGCAGCAGTTGAAGAAAGATATAAAATTGAAGAAGAAGGATGGGGAGTGGTTCAGGCCTACACAGCGGTATGAAAAACTACCTAATTTCTGTTTCTTATGTGGGTATTTAGATCATACCGAGAGGTATTGCAGATTGCTTCTTCTGGCATCAGGGACTTCTCTTTAGATGCAGTTCGGCCTGGAGTTGAGAGTTTCAAACCGATGCTAAAATCTCACCATCAGTGCTAGGTGGTTACAGGAACCGAAAAAGGAAGGAGATGGCGGAGGTCAAGGCAGATTTGATGGAGGGGATTTTATTTCCAATTTGGGACAAAAATCAAATTTTGTCAACGAGAATTTTAAAGAATGTGGAGAGAAAGGAGGTGGAAATATGGGTGAAAGTCAATTTGACTTAAATGCAGAGGATTTGGTGTTGACAGGAAATAATAATGAGGAAAGAATTGAAATAGTGGACCCGAAGAGGAAGAGATTAGGCCTAACTACCTCAACATTTAATGGCCCAATAATTAATTCTTTTCGCAAATGACCCAAAGGCAGAAGAGTCCTTATTTTCAAAAAAGGGATTAGATGCGGGTTCCGGAATTTAGACCCGCCTAGAGCAACGAGTTGTATAAGTTGGAACTGTTGCGGGCTTGGCAACCCAAGAGCAGTTAGGGCGCTACAAGAAATAATTTCTTTAAAGAGGCCACAATTTATTTTTTTAATTGAAATTTTGTGTAACGCTACGAAAATTAATGAAATAAAATAACTTTTGCAGTATGATGGGTGTTTTTCTGTTGATGCTCAAGGTCATAATGGTGGGTTAGCACTGTTGTGGAAGGCAACAAAATTAGTATCTATTTTGAGCTTCTCCTCACGATACATTGATGCAGTGGTGGAGGTCGATTTAATCGGTGAATGGAGGCTTACTGGATTCTATGGAATGCCTGACAGATCTCGTAGGGCAGTTGCATGGAATCTGCTACGTGTTTTAGCATCTCATAGTGACCTTCCTTGGGTTGTGATGGTAGACTTTAATGATATATTGGCTGCTTATAAGAAGAAAGGTGGTAAACCACAACCTCTGCACTTAATTAAAGATTTTCGTTCTGCTTTTCAAGCAGCTGGACTATTTGATTTTCATTTATCTGGTTACCAATTTACTTGGGAACATGATAGGGGGGAGATGATTTTGTTGAGAAGAAGCTAGACAAAGTACTGATGAACCATGATTGGCGTATCCACTTTCCACATGCTAGAGGTTCGGTTCTTCAGATTTCTTCCTCTAATCATTTGCATGTTTTTCTTGAGTTGCATTGCTTTGTTCCTAGAAGTCAAGCTCCTCGATTTTGATTTGAGAACAGTTGGAGTTGGAAAGTGGTGTGCCGTGAGATTATCATTCTAAGCTAGGCTGATTATGTAAGTTTGGACCTTGTGGCTAAGTTGGAGGCTTGTGCTAATGTTTTATCAAACTAGGGCAAGGATTTTAAAAGAAAATTTAAGACGGATCTGGATGCTTGTTTGAGTTCTTTAACTCATTTGCAGGGGTCTCATAATCAGGATGACATGGAGCAATTCAAGAGAACAAAAAAACGGTATCATGACCTTCTTTGTCAATGTGAAGTCTATTGGAAGCAACGTGTAAAAACCTTTTGGTTGAAGGATGGTGATCGTAATACACAATTCTTTCACTCTGCAGCAATAGCTAAGAGGAAAAAGAATCAAATTTTACGGTTGAAGGATGGAAGTGAAATTTGGCAAACCTGGGATTCAAACTTGGAACAGGTAATGCTTGATTATTTTAACGGTATTTTTTTGGCTAAACAATGTGATTCTGCTCCTGTTTTGGATTGTATCCCTTCTTTGGTTTTCTAAGGAAGACTGCAATTTGCTATTACAACCATATACAAATGAGGAGGTAAAATGTATTGTTTTCTCTATGCAACCAGATAAATCTCCTGGTTTAGATGGTTATAATCTGGGTTTCTATCAACAATATTAGGACGTGGTAGGGTCTGACGTTTCTTTGGCTTGCCTTACTTATTTGAATTCAGGGACTTTTCCCATTTCCTTAAATGAGACTGCTCTTGTTTTAATCCCAAAAAAAGATGATCCAGAATCTATGGGGGACTTCAGACCGATTGCCCTCTGTAATGTGGTTTTTAAAATTTTGACAAAGATGATTGCTAGTAGATTGAAGTGTATCCTTCCTAAGTTGGTTTCTAAAAGTCAGAGTGCTTTTATTCCAAGCAAAAATATCCAGGATAATTGTATTTTGGCTTTTGAAGTTATGCATAGCTATCATACGAGGAATAGGGGGAAGGATTGTTCAACGGCAATTAAAATGGACATTAGTAAGGCCTATGACAAGATAAAATGGTCCTTTGTAAAGGATGTCCTCACTCGATTTGGTTTTCCTGCTACTTGGATTGGTCTAATGTATTGCTATTTATCTACAGTTTCGTACTGGATTTTTCAAAAAGGTAAGTAGCTAGGCCTGATTCATTCAACCAGAGGACTTCGTCAAGGTGACCCTCTTTTTCCTTATCTTTATATTCTTTGTGCTAAAGGATTATCTCATATGATTCAGAAACAAAATACTTTGGGAACTTTGCATGGTATATTGGTAGCATATGAACGTGCTTCTGGTTAAGAAATTAGTCTTCCAAAATCCTTTTTTACTTTTAGTGCTAATACTTCTAGTCAAATTAGAAGATCTTTTTGTGGGATTTTGGGTGTGGAGGAAAAGGAATCTCTTGGCACTTATTTGGGGCTTCCTTTGCATATTGGAAAGAACAAGAAGAGGTTTTTTTTATTTTTGAAAGATGGGGTTTGGAAGAAATTAAGCTCTTGGAGATCCGGCATGCTATCTAGAGCAGGAAAAGAAATTTTATTGAAGACAGTTCTGCAAGCATTGCCTAGCTATGTTATGAGCCTTTTCCATATTCCAAAGACAATTTGTTATGAGATTGAAGAGATTATGAACAAATTCTGGTGGAAATCAGGAGAAGTTAATGGCATGGGCATTCATTGGATGACTTGGGATCGTATGGCCTCTCTGAAAAGTTTTGGTGGCATGGGGTTTAAGCAGCTTCATGATTTTAACTTGGCTTTATTGGGAAATTAGGGGTGGAATATCATGGTCAGAGCAAATTCTCTTGTTGCTCAAGTTTTAAAAGCTCATTATTTTTCGAAGACTAGTTTTTTGGATACTCCATTGGCTTCAAATCCCAGTTATTTGTGGAGGAGCATTTGGGAGATTCGTGATCTGATCAAGTTGGGAATTTGCAGTCGTATTAGCAATGGTGAGTCGACCTCAATATGGGGAGATCCTTGGCTTCCCCGTGAAGATAGTGCTTTTGTGAGCTCTAAGCAACCAACCATAACGAGTGTTTCTAAAGTTTCTGAGCTAATTGTTGGTGGTAGGTGGGATATGTTATTGATCAGTAATATATTTAATGAACAAGATAAGGCTTCTATCTTATCTATTATGTTGCCAAATAGACGTGTGGAGGATAAATTTTGTTGGAAATTTGAATCGAGAGGTGCTTATTTAGTAAGGAATGCATATCGATATATTCAGAAAGCTAGATTTGAACCTCAAGTGTTATCTCCCTTAATATGGAATAAGTTGTGGCATTGTAAAGTGCCTCCTAAGGTTCTTAATTTTGGTTGGCGTCTTTTTCTTGAGATTCTCCCTTGTCTGCAGGCATTAAGGAGGCGTAGAGTGGCTGTTGATGATACATGCCCTATGTGCCATAGGAGTGAGGAAAATGTATTACATCTTTTTGTGCAGTGTCTTTTTGCTAGGAGTGTTTGGATGGTAACGAGTGCGGGTTGGCAATTCTCAAGGGTTACTTCCTGGTATCTGTGGTTGAAGAATGTTTTCCAGTCAGTTATGGTGGTGGTGGTAGAGGAAATATTGATGATTTTATGGGTTATGTGGTCTGCAAAGGACCAGAGAGTATGAAATCATCACAACACTTCCCATATGGGTGTTGTTCAGATGTTAAAGCGTGTTCTTTAAGAATGGACGATAGTAGATTCAGGTCAGCAGTGTCCCTATTAGGTGTTGGTCCTACGGATCGGAGTTGGATTCATCCTCCACCAAGTACATTAAAAATCAATGTTGATGCTTCTTTACAGAATAATGGGTCAAGTATGGGAGGTAATATGGTGTGTAGAGATGATCAGAGAGTTTTTGTGGTTGCGAGAACATGGGTTCAGGGTTGGGAATTAGTTCCCCTTTTTTTTATTGTTGATTAACTTTGATTGAATAATATAAACTACTACTTTACTCAAAAAATAAAATATTTTTTGAAAGAAAAAACTGATATGATTTATCAATTAGATGTATATAGAATTGTAAATAGGAATGTTTTCCTATTATGTTGTTATTCTATATATATATTTTCTCATCACGCAAGATCAAACTCCACGGACGGCCATAATCCCTACTGCCACCGTTGTCATATCTCATTCTCTATGGCATATTAGAATGACCTTTTTTTTTTTATTTTGGATACTAGCTCATGAACTTGGAATAAGAAAGAAAGGTTAAGGGTTATATAGACAGCATGAGGAATGGAAGTTAGGTTGATCTCGTAAAAATTATTGGATCATATTAGAGAAAGAATTTGAAAAATTATTAAACATGAAAGTTGTAAGTATAATTGTCTAAAATATCATAGAGAATTACTTTCGACAAATTCCACAAACTTAGAAAGTTATGTTTAAAATCAATCAAAACCTGCACACGGGAAAGATTCAAGCAGAATTTGAGAATTTAACCTAGATTTTAGACTACTATATGACCTATTTTGTAAAAATATAAAACATAAGAATTCTTTCTTTATGTCTTACCTAAATGTAGGAATTAAAATCACTCAATTTAGAGTTATACAGACATAGTTATAACTGATTCAGTAAATATTGTGCAGGCTGCCTCTAGCAGTGCAGAAGGGTCAGAAGAAAAATATCGCCAAAAATTATATATTACTCGGATTGATCTAAAATTTATTAAAATGTAACCTTAGATGTCTAGTTTCATTTGGCATAAGAATTATTGAATATGGAAGAGTGCACAAGAAGTTATAAAGAAAGAAAATTAGCAAGGTCAAGCAAGGACCTCAAGGAGACCTAAATAGGAATTTTCCAAAAGTGAAAGGCAATTATATAAGATTATATCCAATTGCCAGAAGTTGTTAATAGTGCCCATTTTTGACATCAAAAGTGTGCTCTCAGGATTAATCGGGTTACAATTGTGTATTATGATTTTTTAAAAAATGAACATACGGAAGTTGCAATAGAAATTCTTATTGGGATATTTTTGTAAACATTTTTCCCAAGAGGGAGCTACTTAGTGAGTGAGCAAAGTTAGAGAATGTGCTTGGTAACCAAGCAAAATTTTGTGCATATAGCCACTTTGCTAAATCTTGGTCATCCATTATTTTTGGGTTGGCATACAATCTAGCCATCCAAAATACATAGAATTAATTAAATTAAAAAAAAAGAAATTTATTTTTGGAGGCCTATAAATATGAAACAAGAAAAGAAGAACAAAGTTTAGACATTTTTTCTCCATTTCAGCCAAGACTAAGGCAAGAAAAAGTGGAAATCATGCAGAGAAAGAAAGAGAAGATAAAGGAATCCAAGTTCATGTGAATTTTATACCATGTTGAGAACATAATTTAAAGGTATGGTAGAAAAGAAAGTTGATGTGTCTTAGATAACTAAAGAAGTTAAAATTACCTCATTTTGATTTGTACAGAGAAATTTATGATTAAAATAGTAAGAAGAGTGCAAGCTGTAACAAACAGAACGGGCAGCAAATGTGTTTTGTATTTAAATAATTTTTAGAGCTTGATAGAAAATGAATTTAAAAAGGTGTAAATCATGAAACATGTATATTAATATGTCCATTTTGGCCCTGTAAAATAGTTTGGGCAAATACTAAAAATGTAAGAATTTACACTCAATTGATTAGGACTCGTACCCCATATAATTTCAGAATTAAAGATGTAACTTTGGCTTATATGCTGCTCAACTTAACAGCATAATTTAGGCAATTGATAAAAGACAAAATTACTCCCCTTTGTGTTAAGAAACTCTGAAAGTTAGAATCAACTCATTTAGACTTGTGTAAAAGAAGAAATGAGTGAATTAGTAAAAGCGTGTAGGTTGTAACTAGTAGGCAGCAAGAAAAAGCTTAAAATGTAACTAAAAATTATTGATAGTTTGTATTGTTCTAAAATTTTAACAAAATTAAAGCTTTATATGTATAGTTTGTGTAACATCCAGAATTACTATATTTGGAATTGAATAAAAGAGTTAAAAAAAATCGAAAGTGAAGATGATGATAAATTTTGCATGGAATTAATTATTTAAAATTGAATAAATAAGTAAATTAGTAAAGTACATGAAGTAGAAACATGTTCATCATTTAGAAGTATATGTTCTTAATGAACATCTAGGAAATAAATTTGATAAGCAAGAAGGAGGAGGAGGAGGTTGTGACGACGAAGAAAAAGCAGTAGCAGTTAAGGTTGGTACTTTAACCATTGTTCCTTAATTTTTAAACTTTCTTGAATTTTTTATTTTGTTTATAAATGATGAGAAGAAGGAGGAGGAGGAGGAGAAGAATAAGAAGAAGAAAACTTTCTTGAATTTTTTATTTTGTTTATAAATGAAGAAGAAGCAGCAGCAACAATAATAGGCAGCTAAGATTTGGTACTTTAATCATTGTTCTTCAATTTTTAAGCTTTCTTAAATTTTTGATTTTGTTTATAAATGATGTTTATTGTTATATTATGTTTTGGATTGATTTAAAGCTATTGAAAGAAGTGGAATTGAACATAAAAAGTCCAAAAAACTCTAAGTAGTTCATAATCTTTATTGAATTTTTAAGTTACTCTTTTAAACAAATTTTGTAAATTGGCTCTAATTCTTCAATAATATCATAAAAGGAGTCTTAAAATTAATTTGGCAATAAAAAAAAGTTTCCCTAAAAAATTAATATCTTGCGGAATGGTCTCCTAAGGAAGGGTCCATTGACCACTTTGAGAAATTTGTGATTTTCGCTAAATTATGAGTTGAATTTTGAGATAAATCTTTGTAAGTGTTTTCCTAACATGTAAAAGAATGTTTATGACTTACCTATGACACTTGGAAGACTCTTAAGTTTGTTGTAAGACATTCATTTCGAAGGTTCAAATATTACCAAAAACCAAAATTTGCTATTCATATGTTAATTTTTACTATTTATTTGGTCTTTTTTCAAAAAACGCTAATTCACTTTTAAAAGCATAAGAAAGAGTAGATATCAAGTATATATGAAAGAAAAGTATTTTTGTAACACCCCAAACCCAACTTACGAATAAGCCAGACTGAAGTGTTACAGTACCGACTAACATCCATTACTGTTACAAAAAAATTTTTCATTTTGCTATTACAACATAAATATCTTAAACATTTCACATATACTCACTGCTTTACAATTTTTACCCATATCATATAATTACCAATATTCAGTACATGCCAAACTAAATAAAACTAGATGTTTTACCAATGCTCGACTTCTAGGAGCGGACCAGGATTAAACGTCTTATTTCAATCCATTAAATACAAACATTTCTCTTGCCTTAATTACTTATTATTATTATTATTTTTTATACGCTATATCTTTCTATACATTAACATTATATACTTTTTATTCCTAAAATATCACAACCATGTTATTACTATACTTTCCCTTTTTACTCTTGGTTCAAAAATTTATACTAATTCACTAGATTTGGCTTAATAATTTAGATTTTATATCATTTCTCAACTTTTCCACTCGGAAAAGAATTTTATTTGCTCATTTGTTTATCGAATATATGATTTATTTCTTTATATCTTAGCTTTATTTATTGTATCCCACAATTTCATTTATCTTTTCTTATTAAATTCCGAATTTTATGTTTAATAATTTTAAAATTTCACCAATTTTATAATTCCTAGAGAAATACCACAAGGTAATCCTCCTTAAACCTAATTTTATTGGTGCGGTATTTTTCCTTTTAAATTTTCATTTTACATATACGCGTTCCTAATTGGTATGTACTGTTTCTTAAGTCTAACTATATATCATTTTCCTAAGATTTAAACCAGTTTAACCGCCCAGAAACGGCTAAACCAATGCTCTGATACCAAAATTGTAACACCCCAAATCTAACTTACGAATAAGCCAGACTGAAGTGCTACAGTATCGACTAACATCCATTACTGCTACTTTTTTTTTACATCTGCTATTACAACATAAATATCTTAATCATTATCATACACTAACTACTTTACAATATTTGCCAATAACAAATAATTTACAATACCCAGTACATGCCAAACCGAATAAAACTAAAAGTTATACCATTACTTGACTTCTAGGAGTAGACCAAGATTATGCTACCATTCAATTTCTTCTATCTGCGGACCTGCGAGTTACAAAAATAACTCGCTGAGCAACTCCATGCTCAGTGGGTACAATATATATAAACAGTAATGTTTAAAACCAGTTGACGAATTCGTTTCGTTAAATTATACTATATATAATAATAAAAAGCAGTTGTCATTTAATAACAGTGCATTAAATAAAGTCTGACATAATTTAAATCACTGAGCATATTTAATATAATAACACATTTTTACTCTACTGATCATACTGGATTCCAATATAAGATTAAGGGCTGCATTCCGTATAGCCATCTAGACTATAACGCCAATGCTCTTTCTTTTGTATCCCACAAAGCTATCTAGACTATCGGCGATACTTTTCTGATTTAGTATTGCGCAAGCCATTTAGACAATACACCAATACATTCTTTTCATGGTATTGCGCAAGCCATCTAGACTATACGCCAATACGTTCTTTTCATGGTATTGCGCAAGCCATCTAAACTATACGCCAATACAATTAATTCAATAACATAATTCACAGCAGTCTCCTGTACAGGATCTGCCCACATGTCGACATGTTCTTATCTCTAGGACTCCAATTTACCAAGTAGAGTTAAATACGATTTTCCATTCATTTATAGCATATCATTATCATTTTCAATACCGCAATACAGAGATTTATTAAAATCCAATCATTTCATTCTAAAATGATCAGTAAGTGTAACACCCCTTACCCCGACCATTTGCAGCCAAACTAAGAAGTGCCACATTACATAATTCATATCATGTCTACTTAAATTACAATAATAAGGGTATTTTTTTTTTATCTACCGTAGCTTTGTATGTGCTGACTTCACCTTCACAGTATATGCCAGTCTAAGTTCTTCGGGCCCATTTGCTATTTATCAGTTCATGTTTCTTTCACATCTTTCGGAGACCTACAAGTTCAGGATTAACCAAACTTGCTGAGCTATTACGCTCAGTGGATACTT